>ML439637.1:991-41332 GCA_005239525.1 Nicotiana knightiana | reverse complement strand
GGGGGGGGGGGTGGAGGGAGTAGAAGTGTTCGGTTCCGAATTAAGGAGCAACCTCTTACCCCTTATTTCCTTTTGGTCCGCTCATGTTGTTCCTATTTGTATAGAAGAATGGGCGTCGTTCATGAAAAATCGTATCTTTTGTAGGTTTTCTACTCTTTGTTATATTTCATGTATACAATTGCCCAAATACTTTATAAAATATATTTTTTTAAAAAGTGTTTTGTTCCAAATTGGACTGAAAGAAAGAGACCTTCATATGATGGTAAGACATCTCCAGTGCTAGACATCAAGGTGATGTATCTAAGCCTTAGAAAAGCCTTTTTTTTCCTCTTTAAGGTAAGACCTTATACATTTTATCCTCCCCAGAGCCCTCGATGCAACAGTTTAGTATGGTGTGCTTTTTCTTCTCTTTTTAAGGGGACATGGAGAGGTCAGTTCTTTGCCATTGCTTTCTTGGAATCTTGCTCTCCATTGTGATCCGCAAGACCGATAGTTTCCTTGCCCAATTTCACAGAAATGGTTGATTATTTAGAACCTTTCGCTTCATTTTGATCCACAGTACTAATATTTTCCTCTTACCCATATAAGGTATTCTGATCTTTCGATCAGTCTTATTGTAAAGAGAGGCTATTGTAAACTGATTTCTTTTGCCAGAAAAGCTAATGTGGCTTACTCCTCAGTAAAAAAAGAGAGGCTAATGTGGCTTATATCTGGATTCTTGTTAACCCACAAGAAAAGTAAATAGAGTTAATTTGGTGTGGTGGACAAAGGAAAGCTGACTTTTGTTCCTTTAGGCTGCTGCAGTAAATTAAAGATCATTTTTTGACATGGGAGATTCCTGGTTTTCTGTTGAGCTTTTTGAATTAAATAAAAGAAGAGGAAGTGTTGAAGAGTCCTAAATCGGTCCATAAATGGATGGGTGATCTCTTTTTGGGGTTGAGTTAGGCCATGGTCCATTTATCAGATAATAACAGGTACAAGTATGGGGTTCTTCCCAGAAATACATCATTAAAATACTTGTTTTTTCAAAAGAAAAAAAACACCGTATTTCAGAATAATAGTAATTATTTGTGAAAATTTGTTCACCTTCAAAAGCACACCCACATGCTTCGTGTCAACAGTTTCGATGTGTATTTTATTCTTCTATTTTTTGATATATGAGGGTTCAAAAGCTCCACATAATAGACCCAACTAGTTTGGGGATGAGGCATAAGTTATAAACTGATATGTATTATGAGTATGATCCTTTATGGACAACCATTTGAAAGCTAAGATGGTTGGTTTTCAGATCTGCTATTGGGCTGTCTAGGGTTGCTGGCATAGTGATTCATGAATGAAGCTTTTATCGTGTTTTTTAATCAAATCATTATTCTTCTCTTCCAATGTAGTTGTCAATTGCCCAATGTTGTTAACATTAAGATATTTGGTACATATTGTGATCTTTCAGGTAAGCCAGTGTATATGTATAGCATGGGAGGTCTTGCTGAATACTGCGTTGTGCCAGCACATGCATTGGCTGTTCTACCAAATACATTGCCATACACAGAATCCGCCATTTTAGGATGTGCAGTTTTTACTGCCTATGGGGCTATGGCTCATGCTGCAGAGGTGCGCCCAGGTGATGCTATTGCTGTGATTGGCATAGGAGGTGTTGGCTCAAGGTGAAAAGTTATCATGCATTGGCTTTGTATTCAACTTTTGATTATGAACTCAGAAACCAATAGCTCTTAGAATCAAGTCAAAATAGGAGACGATTTTCCAAATATTAAACTTCCCAGTCAAAAAAGAAAGATAAATTTGTTTTGTATAAGCTGACAGGAGTATTAAGAATTAATCTCATCGTTGCCTTTGAAAATTGGGGGCTGAGTGCCATATGGGAGAATCATTGAGATGAATCATATAGTGATTAGGGAAAATAAACTACACGAGTTTCCAAATATTGAACTTACGAAAGTCAAAAAGAATTAGTTTTGTGTAAGCCGACAAAAGTGTTAATAAATTAATGTTATTGTTGCCTTAGGATACTGGAGACTGTGTGCCAGGAGAATTGTTGAGATGAATAATATATTGATTAGGAAAGAGTTAATATCCTAAAACCTGCCTAAACTATACAACTTCTGTCAGTTGCTCGCATAAACTATTGCATGTTCCCGCAAATCTTCTGCAAACCTCCTGAACTATATCTCCCTTCATAATAAAACCCTCGCTTATGTGCGTGTAACAAATCGCCCAAGAGCGCGTGAAGGCTAAAAAAAGCCATTAAAAGGGCCCACCTTACAGTGTCTAACGGCTAATTAGCTCTTCTCTTATAAAATTATGTTTCTTTTTGTTTTCTCCTCTTTTTCTTTATATTCACCTTCCTTTCTCATTTTATTCACCTTTCTTCTCCATTTCTTCATCTAAATCCATCTGAAATTCTCTCTCTTATTATCTGAGTTTATTTCTTTTCTTACTCCTCTTATCCATCCCTCATTTCTTACCTAAATTTATTTGAAAGAAGGAACACCCTTTCAAGTATTTGTAGAGCATGAGGTTTAATGTCTTTCAAGAAATTAGGGAACAAAGAAATATGACCTGTGTGTCGCTATCTTCTTTAACAATATAGGTATCTCCTTTGAACAATCTTCAGAATTTAGGTATGTCAAAATCCTAATCTTCTATACCGATTTAAGAGCAGAAACCCTAGTTTTTATCCTGATTTTCGAACATAAGCAAGAATAGACAAACCAATCGAGGTTAGAATCAAGATTAATGGAGAAAATCACTACTGAGAGATTAGTGTAGCCATTATCTAATGAGAGCAAAGTCTCGGATGAGAGCAAAGAGAAAATTAGTTTTTTACAACTGACCCACTAGTTTTAACCCTAGCCCCCTTTTCTATTTTAATCATGTAATTTTTTACAATGATATAATAAAGAGTATTAAAATCTTAATTAAGTTTGTTTTTAGTAAGCTAAACAAATATCCACGTAGATTGCCACATGGAAGATTTTAAAAATAATTTGGAAAGTGTATTATACTCACTAGTAAGAAAGCGACGAGGGGTTTTTATTATGAATGGGGGATATAGTTCGGGTCTCTGGGGGATTTACGGGGACATGTGATAGTTTAGGTAGGCAACTGCCAAAGGTTGTGTAGTTTAGGCAGGTTTTAGGGTATTAACTCATTAGGAAATAAAACAGAAAAAAAAGAAAAAAAGAAATGAAAAACTACCATGGATGTGCACCGAAGGATGTGGCCTTGTGGTCAATGAAGTGGGTGAGAACTGAGAACTATGAGGTCTCAGGTTCTAATCCCAGCGGAGGCAAAAAATACCAGGTGATTTCTTCCCATCTATCCAAGTCTTGGTGGATAGAGTTACTTGGTACCTGTTTCTGGTCAGAGGTGACAAGTATCCTGTGGAATTAGTCGAGGTGCGCGCAAGTTGGCGTGGATACCACGATTATCAGGAAGCAGAAGAAAAAAAACTACCATGGATGTATAGTTAAAAAGGATTAATATCCACTCAAATTTGACGTGTGCATGCACTTTGAAGCATGTCTTACACACAGTTGGCCCTGTTGCTGTAGTCAGTGTCCTTTTCTGACCTCTATCACATAGCAGATACAAACACAGCCAAATGTGCACAATGTGCTGTCAAGTGCATGACAACTGGGATTTGTTTCACATCAAATATATAAATCGTGTCGATGAGTCACATCAAGATATGAAATTGGCGTCCATTTGGCAGTTCGTTCTTTGCTACCCTGTTGCCGATTGAGAAGATCCCAAATTTAATGTTTTGATCTATTTAGACTGCAGTTCTGGTGGTACTTTGAAATGAAAAGAGAATCTCCTTAGGCATAGCAGGATCCTCCACATGTCAGTCTTTTAAACCCTATTTCTTAGATTACATATTGGACCCTGTTATCCTGTAGCCATCAGACCGGAAACAAAGGGGACTGGATTAAGCGATAGACCTGGCACGAGCATGGGCCATCTTAATTTGATTAATGTTGAGAGTTATGAATGAGTAGGACAAAATTTTCAGTGTTTCTGACATACCCACATTATGCCAGTGGTTTGAACACTGATGAGGCACTGAATATATCTAAATAGTAACTTCCATTTTAATTCAGGCAACTTATTCAATGTCATGTTCTGTTCTTCATTTTTATGCATTCATAGTTGGTTTCTTAGGATACCATTTTTCTTCTTCATACTTTATCTTTGTCTGTTCTTACCCCTACTATCATGTGGGTGGGTTTTCTGTATTAAGCTTGCTACTTCTATCCTGATTTGCTTCTGTGATTTATTACCTGAAAACATGGTGCAGCTGTCTGCAAATAGCAAGAGCATTTGGGGCATCAGAGATTATTGCAGTAGATGTGCAAGATGAGAAATTGCAGAAAGCTAAAACGTTTGGAGCCACTCACTGTGTAAATGCATTGAAAGAGGACGCAGTGAAGAGAATAAAAGTATAGACTTTTCCACTTAACTCATTTTGTACATATTATCAAATTAACTATCAAAAACCACACAATTTTTACTCTTTCTGATTTCTAGATAAATACGTGGATCGTTTGCTAATATACATTAAGGCCAAGAGTACATCTGTATGTGCTCTATTGTAGAAAATTATAGGAAAATGCTGCAACTGGACCATGAAATTATTCCAAGTGAGATCTGTAGATTTTGATTTTGCGAGTACTTGAATTTTGACCTTGAGTTTATTAGCCAACTTGTGTATTCAGGAAGGGCTGTTAACACACTAAGCAAACTGCCTACTGTTTACATGTTGGATTTTGTCAAATACAGGCTGCAAATCTTGTTTAAGTGAAATTTCATAACTTGAATGATTAGTTATTGGTGAGACTGGCTCTGCCAGAGCTTCTTCCTTTCATTACCATTTTTCTGTTTTCCATCATTGTTCTAGCCAGGTTTTGCTCCTTATGTTTCTGATGCTTTACCTTGTCTGTTGGTATCTCCATTCTGGTTAATCTACTTGTATGATATTGCTCTATTTGATGTTTGATAACTGCGTCACACGCTCACACCTATGGGTAAAAGTCAGTACAACACAACAACAACAACAAACCCAGCTTAATCCTATGGGTAAAAGTCAGTATTATAGAGAATTTGGACTTTCAGGTGATTAATGGCAAGACCGTCCTAATAAACTAGTGTTTCTTTTTTTCGACGGTGGTGTCCGAACCAGCTTGTGCGTACCTCGACTATTCCACGGGGTACCTGTTAGCTCCCACTAGCAAGTACCGGGTAACTCTGCCCACCAAGGCTTGGGCAGATAGGAAGAAACCACCTAATGTGTTTTGCCTCCGTTGGGATTTGAACCTAAGACTTAAGGTTCTCCTCCCACTTCATTGACTACTAGGCCACACTCTTGGTTGCTAGTACTATTTAACTATTGGTACATTATTAGTTAATTTATTTTGCTTTTATTGACCAGATATTAGCTTTTCAATCCTGAACTGCTGAACAAAAAGTGTGTTGCAACTATCATTATGGTCCAATAGTTAAGGAAAGCTCATGAATATAAGACTAATTAAGACATTCCACCCATTACAAATAGCATGTAATTAGTAGCTCTTTGGCATTTTTTTATTTGGATTTGGATTTGGATTTTTTTTTCTAACATTCTCAAATGTCTTACATCTGCGTTTGTTGGGAGATCCATAGTTTTTTGCTTTTCAGATTGTTTTAGGTTCCTCTTCTTAAGCAAATGTTTCCCTTGGCATGTGAGAACATACCAACTGCTTAAACTAATGTTATCAGCTATTCGAATTGCACAGGACATCACAGGAGGCATGGGTGTTGACGTAGCTGTTGAAGCTTTGGGAAAACCACAAACATTCTTGCAATGCGTGCAGAGCGTTCGGGATGGAGGCAAAGCTGTGATGATCGGACTGACACCATCTGGTGCTAAGGGGGAGGTGGATATAAACCACCTAGTGCGACGACAGGTGTGTGTTTTCATGTGCAGGATGTCTTTTATTGCTTGTCAGTTGTCACCCTCTCAATTCCAATCTGTTAATCCTAAAGATCCGTTCCCTCTTTTGATATGTCTTAAATTGTTAAGCATTGAATGAAAATGAATGGGTCATATTTACTATTCATATACATGCACATACTTCTGAAAAAACGTTCTGTTAGAATGAAGATATTAAGGGGTAAATATAACTAAGGGTAGTATCCATCCAGTGCATGTAACTTGGACTGTAATTTCTACTGCAAGGTGATACAGAAATTTTAGTGAACCCCATAGATGGGATAGGTTGACTACAAGAATAACTTTGCATATACTGGTTACCCATACAAGCCAAGCTTAGAGTGAATTCAATGCTCATATTTGTCCATACATTGAGTGGAGACTGGACATCACTTGCCATGTCAATGTATGAATTTATTTATTTTTTCAACATGTCAGTGACTCTATGAATTGACATGAGCCTAGTCTGTGTTCTGTTAGAAAAATGTGCTGTATGTCGATTTTTAAAACATACAGACAGTAAAGTCATTGAAATGGTATATCAAACACCATACTTGTGTATATTAATAAGAATTTTAACTCATTAAGAAAGGTGATAATAGTCCATGTACATTGGGAATTTATTACTCTATTTTGGAGCATGAAAATCCATATTATGTTTAGGTAAGGCCATACGATTAAATATTTCCCGAGCACAGTTGTGTTTTCTTTAGAGTTTAAGCAGTGCTGGTATTCTCACTGTTGATATTTGTGATGCCAGATAAAAGTAATTGGTTCGTATGGAGCCAGAGCAAGACAAGATCTCCCTAAGCTGATTAAACTCGCCGAAAGTGGCATATTCAATCTTAGTGCAGCTGTTTCAAGGACATGCAAATTCGAGGAGGCCGGACAAGCATACAAAGATCTTGATCAGGGAGCCATTTCTGGACGCTGTGTTGTTGAGATAATGTAATTTTGACATCTACGGCAGGCTCATCACCCATATGACATTCATGTACACTTCAGTTTTCTTGTGGTCAAATGCTAGCAAATGTCGGTGTTTAATGAAGCAAACGGTTAACACCTGTACATACATGTAAAACAAGAATAAAGCTAATTTTGAAATACGTGTTTTCCAAAAACATTTTTCTTCAGAATTTGCGGTGTAGAGTGGTTTTATCTCCAGCTATGTTCCAATAGGTTATACTCCCTAGCGATTAGTGTAGACTAGGGGTGGCAAACAGGTGGATCGGGTAGGTCATGAGACGGGTTGAAAGTGGATAATGAAAAAATGAATAAATTATCCGATCCGATCCGTACTTAATACGGATAAAAAAAAGGGGTTAACCGGCGAATAATATGGTTATGACTTTCTTGAATATGATCACTTTTGGGAGAATGTCTGGTCTTCCAAACTTGAGAAACCCTCAATTTAAGGGTTGGCTTTACAATTGTAAAAGTTAAACACATTAGTTATCCATTGGTTGTCCATTTTCTAAATGGATAATATGGTTTTTATCCATATTTGACCCGTTTTAAAAATGCTCATTATCCAACTCATTTTTTAGTGGATATTATGGGTGATTAACTGTTTTTCTAAAACCATTTTGCCATCACTAGCGTAGACTGATTTAGGCAAATGTCCCCTTTTCAGATCATTCTTTAGATACAACTTTAGCCCTTGGAAAATTACCCTTCCGGACAATTGGTTGAATACAATTAGACCTCTTTATAACAGTCATCCTATATCGCAGCACTTCATTGTAATGATCGAGTTTTCTTTGACGCCGATTTTTCATGTCTATATTACGATATATATTTTTTATAATAGCATTTTACTGTAGCAGCCAAAAGTATCGGAACAAAATGAGGTTGTTAGAGTGAGGTTTGACTGTATAATGTATGTTCATATAAGTTTCAATTTGCTTCCAAAATATTAGAATGTGGCCTAACATTTTAATTTACAAACTTTTAAACTGTGGTGTGATGTTTTCTGATAAGATTTTTAATTTGCTGAAAAAGAGTCTTTAGACCGTAATTTAAAAGGTCCATCAGCTGCAAGAGAAATAAAAAAAATCATTAAACAACAAATAGAAAAAAGGACCGGCAAAATTTTCACACTAGTGTACTTTTGTAAGGTTGAAGAAGTAAAAAGGAAGCCCGATACAATTGAGAAAGCTAACATCTTTAAAGTTAAAGCCCTTTCTCCAGAATATTGCTGATAACATCAATAATTTTAGTCTGAAAGATTTATAAAAATAAGGGGGAGAGTGAGAGTTACATCTCGCGTTTTCGTAAGTTAAGATTTCGTCTTCCGTTAATCAATATAGAATCGGGAATAAGATTATCTTGAGGATACACATATTTATACTATTTTTGACAAGCGATAAGTAAGTGTCATGAAGTATAAAGAGTAAACGAATCAAAGAAAATAAGTTTCATTGAAGGTTGTCGATTTAGGATAAAATACGGTCTGAGTCATAATACCCGATATTTATGGACTAGTGTTATACAAGGCACCCCATAACCACGATAGTAGGATATGTAAAGTGTATTAAAAGTGAGTAGTGTATTGAGTAATTTGAAATAATTATTAATTATGTGGGTAATTGGTTGATTATTGATTAATGGGAGATTAATTAGTTAAATAAGATAATTATCAATTAAATCCTTAAGATAAGCAAAGAACGTGGCAGCCCCTTCTTAATTTAAGATGACTCTTAAGTTATTAATATAGGTGGCAAGAGTAAAAGAGGTGGGCAAATCTTGAACGTGAGTCACCTTACTCATTTAAGGAAAGAGATCCATTTTAAGTTCTTTACCATTCAAGCACCAAGGTTACATAGAAACTTTATAATTCAAGCTTTACACAGAAACTTTACAACCCAAGCTTTACATAGAAACTTTACAATTCAAGCACCAACGTTAATTCACTTTCCAAATAGCAACGTTGTTGCTAAGTTCTTAAGGAAAGGTTTCGGTCAAGATTTACTTTGCATAGCAACGTGATTGCTTCGAGATTTTCATACGACTTATTTCGTGTTTTATCGCAATTAACGTGTATTAGAGGATTGAAAATCGACTCAGGTATGTTAAGGTTATCCCTTCTTTCTTTTTGGCATGATCCAAATTATACAGAAGAAACGAGCAAACGCACAATTTTCATAAACGACTCTATTCATAGAAGTATTAGGGGTCTCTATGTTCTTGATTCACCATATGATATATTATTATATCATCTGTTCATGGGTCTCAGAATAATGCGCAGTTCATAAAGTTTATCCAAAAGGAATATTAAGATAATTAACATATTTTCATGCACTTCATTCATTTATACATGTACATTAACCCATGACTAGATGTCGTAATATATATATATATATATATATATATGGGATATGGGAAAAAGGTTACGGCGTTATACACACACCACCACCTGATCAGTTGGTATATGTTGATGATTTTTCCCACAGTGACTGAGATGATATGATGGGATGCCCTCAGAGCCTTGATGATATTATGTACACCTATTCCTATGCCTGACACGACATTTATACGCACGTGCATGACATTATAAATGTTTCAGGATTTACAAAGTGATTTAGACTTACCGTCGGAATTCTTTATTCCATGTTTCATCTATGTCTGCTATATACTTAATTTTATGCCTTACATTATTCGTACTGACGCCCTATTTCCCGGGGCCTGCATTTCATGCTCGCAGGTGCAGGTAGGCAAGCTGACGGTCCCCCTTCTTAGGATCCCTGATCAGCGGGAGTTGGCGTGCTCCACTTGATCCGGAGTTGTTTTTTCTTTTGGTATGATATGCTTGTATACATATATGGGTATGTCCTTGTACAGTTGTATTTTTTATTAGAGGTCTGTAGACAGTTATTTATAGTTGGATAGTATGTGGCCTTGTCGGCTTCTAGTTTTGGATATATAGTTGTCTATAGCAGCCTTGTCGGCTCGCCCCGCTGTATTTCGCATGTTTATCTATATATGTCTTTTGGACCGGTTTCCCTCACGTACACTATTCATGTTTATATCTTAGGCATATGCTTAAGGGTGTTCGACAGGTAGGACTCGGGCATCCGTTGGGCCCATCGGTTTGGGTCGTGACAAAAGTGGTATCAGAGCAGTTATGTCCTAGGGTTGTCTACAAATCGTGTCAAGTAGAGTCTTGTATATGGGTGTGTTGTGCACCACACTTATAGATAGGAGGCTACAGGACATATAGGATGTTATCCTCTCTTTTTATCTTAGATCGTGTGATATAAGAATTCATGTTCCTAACAATATGTTACGTTTTCAACGATGCCTCCGAAGACTACAGTCGCCCAAAAGAGAAAGTATGTGGCTGGAGAGACTACTAATCGAGTGCCACGAGTTACCAGGGTTCGGCGAAAGTCTCATAGTGAGATTTCATCTCAGACTTCACATGCCCCGCCCTCTCCAGAAGAGCTCCGAGGGGCACCAGCTCCATCACCCGCCCCTGTACGTTCATCCCCTCAGCCAGATACACCGGGTCAGGATATGAGAGATGATATTCAGCTATTAACTCGATTAGTAGCCGCGTAGGCTCGGCGTCAGGAAGTAGGTATTGGTCATGCATATAGGTCTGTTAGTGCGAGGGTTCGTGATTTCATTAATTTAGACCCTCCGATATTTACTGGGAAGATACAAACGAAGACCCTCAGGTATTTATCGATGGAATGTAGAGGACTTTGAGGGTAATAAAGGCCACTATGACTGAGTCAGTTGAGCTAGCTTCCTATAGACTTTAGGATGTTGAAGTTAATTGGTACGAGTTTTGGGAGTTTTCCAGAGGTGAGAATGCCCCTCCAGCAGTATGGAAGGAGTTTACAGAAGCTTTTCTTCGTCATTATCTGCCACCAGAGCTTAGACGGGCCAGAGTTGATAGGTTCTTGACCCTTCGGCAGGGCAACATGAGTGTTCGGGAGTACAGTCTTTAGTTTGATTCCTTGGCTAGGTATGCTCCTACTATTGTATCTAAGATGGAGGATCGGGTTAACCGGTTCGTGATGGGATTAGAGCCGCACTTGCTTAACGATTGTATGTCGGTCTCACTTCAGCCAGACATGGATATTTCTCGTATTCAGGTATATGCTCAGGGTGTAGAAGAGCGTAAGAAGAAACAGAGGGTCGACCATGAGCATGATAGGGCTCAGAATAAGAGAGCGAGGTCTTCGGGTCCTTCTGGTGAGTTTCGAGGTGGTTAGAGACAACAGTACCCGAGGTATCCAGCCCAGCCAATGGCTAGCGCACCCCCTCAGTTTGGCGGTAAGATATTTGATCGTTCCACATATTCAGGGCCTGATCAGAATTCCAGGGCCTCAGGTTCTCAGTATAGGGGTGAGTCAAGTCAGATGAAGCCGCCCTTGCCACGATGTGCTCAGTGTGTTAAGCAGCATGCCGGGCAGTGCCGTATGGGATTAGGAGTTTGTTATACTTGTGGTTATCTGGGCCACGTTATGAGGGATTGTCCGACGAGAGGTGATGCAAGCATAGCTCAGCCAACAGGATTTGTAGATAGTTCGTCATCATCAGTACGCCCCCCTAGGCGAGGTTCACAAGCATCAATGAGTCGTGGTAGAGGCAGAGGCGGAGCATCTAGCTCAAGCGATCCTCAGAACCGCATTTATGCGTTAGTAGGACGACAGGATCAGGAGTCATCGCCTGATTTTGTTATAGGTATATTATCAGTCTCCTCATATAATGTATATGCACTGATTGACCCAGGTTCCACCTTATCATATGTTACTCTGTTGGTTGCTAGTAAGTTTGAATAAAACATGAATTGGTTAAACCTTTTGAGGTGTCTACACCTATTGGGGACTCAGTGATAGCTAAGCGAGTATATAGGGGTTGTATAATAGTAGTTCATATTCGATCTACCGTAGCGGACCTAATCGAGTTAGATATGGTAGAAGTTGATGTTATAATGGGTATAAATTGGTTGTCTTCTTGTCATGCCAACGTTGATTGTATATCAAAGATAGTCCGATTTCAATTTACAGGGGAGCCTGTTTTGGAGTGGAAAGGTAATACAGCATCGCCGAGAGGTAGATTTATTTCCTATCTCAAGGTAAGGAAGATGATCAGAAAGGGTTGTATCACTTAGTTCGGGTTCAGGATGTGGAAGTTGAGTCACCAACCATTCAGTCCATCCCCGTGGTTAATGAGTTTCTTGATGTTTTTCCTGATGAGCTTTTGTGTCTTCCGCCAGAGCGAGAAATTGAGTTTGCTATTGACCTACTACCAGATACTCATCCAATATCTATTCCTCCCTATAGAATGGCCCCCGGAGATCTGAAAGAGTTAAAGGAACAACTAAAGGACTTGCTTGAAAAAGGCTTTATCAGACCTAGTACATCACCATGGGGAGCACCTATTTTATTTGTGAGGAAGAAAGATGGTTCCTTACGGATGTGTGTATAGACATTTGAATAAGGTGACGATCAAGAATAAGTACCTGCTCCCGAGGATTGTTGATTTATTTGATCAGTTGCAAGGTGCCAAGTGTTTTTCAAAGATAGACTTGAGGTCCGGGTACCATCAGGTAAGGGTTAAGGAGGAAAATATTCCGAACACAGCATTCAGGACCAGATACGGGCACTTTGAGTTTCGTGTTATGTCGTTCGGTTTGACTAATGCCCCAGCAGTATTCATGGATTTGATGAACCGTGTGTTCAGGCTGTTGATACCCAATTTTTTCTCAAATTATTTTAAAATTTGTATATACCTTCAAAATCGCTCTTTATAATAACTGGTATTTTTCCGAAATTTTTTCATATTTTTATTAAATTATTTCCAATTTATTCAATATTTTTTATATTCAATAACTATTCATAAATTGTATTATAAAGAATTTCAAAATATTTTCCAGTCAATATATCATTTTTAATCCTATTAGGATTTAATTATTTTACAAATTAGCCAATTTGGCATTTTTTTACCATAATTACAATAACTTTGCAACTATGGCCTAATTGTACATTTTATACCATTTAAATAAATAATTATTTCATTTTATATTTTTATACTCATTAATTACCTTAATTTCATTTATGTAGCATCAATTTAGTTTTATATGATTACTAGCTATTTTTATTTAATTATTTATCTATTTTTAATGGGTGTTTAACAATTAGCCACATATATTTAAATTCTAGCCTAATTCTAACCAACCCATCAGATTTTAACAACCCAATTCCATACCCATCCCAAACCAATTCCATACCCGACCCAACCCCGTATATATCTGAGTCGTTGATCAAATTAGATCAACGGCCCAGATCCCACCTACCATAATTAAACCTAGACCTACCCCCCCCCCGACCCCTCATTTTCCCAATCTCTCATTCGCTCTCTATCTCTCTCTGGTTCTCTCTAGAACCTTCCCTTATCTCTCCACCTCCGATGGAGTTTGTTCGTCTTCTCCGGCTAGTTCCCTCGCCGGAAACTGTGGTCTTTCATTGTCTCCTGGTTATTGCTTCACCCTACACCGGTCTAATGGCACCCTAAGGCCCTCAGGTGAGCCTGGAGTGGTTTAGCTCCTACCTATAGTCCCTCATGCCATCTTCCGGCCTCCTCTGTCCATATGAGTAAGAGTCATGACTTTTCCGGCTAACGTTGGCGACATCTTTAAGGTTTTTTCTCGTTTTTTAACTCTCTGAAACCCTAACCCCTGGTACTTTCACGATTTCTTTAGATCTGTGTATATCATGAAGATTTTTACATGTTTTCTTCAAAAACCTTCCTATTCTCTTAGATCTACATTAGATCCGGGTTTATTACGAGTATTATTACATTTTTTCTTAAAGGTCTTCCATTTTTTAACAAGTTTTTCACTTAGGGTTTCTGAGAACTTTTCTTCAAACGATTTCTTGAAGTTTAAGTGATTTTCCTCATATGCTTAAATGTTTATCACTTTTAATCATGATTTATTTAGTTTTAACACTGTGTTGGGCATGTCTTTTCTTTCGATTTGTATGTGTGTCTATTTCCCATGAGCAAGTTTCCTTGTGATTGTTGCTTCACTACGCTATTGGATCTTTGATTCTGCTGCTTCTTGTGTGTTCACCCTGCTTGAATCATTACTGCCTTGAATCCCTGATTGATTATGAGTAGTATTGTACTGATTTTTCATACGATATCCTCTGCTGATTCTGCATGTTTCCTTAGATACATGAGGCCATCCCTTAATTAGCACCAATTTTGAATCCCTGATTTCTTATGAGATGTTCTTATTTCCAACTTTGTTTTCTTACCTTGCTACATAATTGATTAACTGTTAATTGATTGTTATTTCCTTAAGTGATATTTTCTGAACCTAGCCACAATTGTATGTTTGAATTAAGGGTGAAACTGTTTCCTTACATGTTACAAGCATAAAAACTTTCCTTAATTATTATTTTTACCTACTAGTCGTTTGAGTTTAACCCCTTCAATTAAGGGATTCCAAATTTCCTATTATACTTACACTGTTCTCATATTCCTCTAAGCTATATATGGTTCATTCCTTATTTAATACTAACCGTGTGAATTACTCCCTTGATTACAGTGATACTTGTGTTGATTGGGTACTGATTGATATTCAGTCCCACAATCACTGGTTAATTCTGGTTCTTTCCTTATTTTTTCATCAAGTTTTCAAAACTATATATACTCTATTCATAAACACACAGAGACACGAATGAATCTGTTCAAAAATTCTCTCTCACACAATTTAAAGACTTTCTGCTCTCTCTTCTGTGCTAATTACTACTACTCTTGGTTAGCCGGCTGCAAGCCAAGGCTAGCTATTGTGCATTCTCCTACTTTCCTGTTTGTGTTATTACTTTCTTCACTTCACTAGTATGTTCTAATTTATATTTTAGCCTTCAAACCGACATGTTTCCTTTACTGTTGTGATTCAGCATGCTTCTAACTTGCTTACTTATTCTTCAGCATATATCTTATCTAGGATCCGGAACTCCCCTCTGCATGTTTAAATTATCTTTATTTGTTTATGACCAGCATGTTTCTGTACACTTAACACCTACTACTTAGATGCCTATGAATGGCACATTAGTTTAACAATGGTCTTAGGTGTTAATCTGACCTAGCATTGTACCCTCTTGATCCTCTAGACCCTTAGAAGTTTCCTGATTGCATGTCTGTGTGCTTATCTTCCTGCTGTATGTATGCCCTTACATGCTCTGTATTTGTCCCTAATCCCATTACCCCTGTTTGTGATTGTTGGACCATCATTGGTCCTTGTGTGATGTTAAGCTCCCATTTCCTTCTTCAAAACGGTTTTCTTACTCACTCTTTCTCAAAATTGTTCTTTACTTAAATCCTTTTAAATAAAAGCACTCTCACACACACTCTTAGAATTTTAAGTTCAGCCGCCTTCGTATGAGCACTGCTTTGGGAACCCTTTGAGTACCCTCTGAACTCTGACACACAAGGTTGGCACTTTCACATTGCACATGTTTAATTCTTTTGGCTATGTCTGGGTGTGAGCACTGCCCGGGAGCCCTTGAGGTCCTTAGGAAACTCTGACACATCCGGATTATGAAAAGGCTATGCAATACCATAAGGCAGTGAGGTTTGGAAGATTTGGGCCTAGTTGAAGGCTCCCTATAGAAGTAACTTCTTATTTTCTTTTGGTTGTATAATTCATAAATCTCTGGCCTGTAATAATTTGTGAACAACTCAAGGGAGGGGTAGCTACGCATGCATTAGCTATTAAAGGGATAGAAATCATGTTATTAGGCTTTATTTCTTATCTGTGTAATAGAGATCATGTTTAGGACCATGTGTTGAAATTCATGCATTAAAAATCATGCTATTAGACTTTATTTCCCGTCTGTGCAATAGAGATCATGTTTATGCCCATATGTTCCAATTCATGCATTAGAAATCATGTTTATTAGGTCTCATACCCACAGTTTCAGCATGTTCACTTTTACTTAGAAAAATCCTGCTAATCAATGGTATTTTATATTGTCATGTTCCACACTGCCATGTACGCTTAGAAATCTTGTCCTAGGATAAACAACATTAAAATAAGTTATCATTCTAGCATCTTCTGAAACTGTAATCACGGAGCATTTAGAAATCATGTTTAGGAATTCTGCATACGCATCATTCTGCATCTCTATCTGTGCATTAGATATCATGTTATAGGGCCTTAATCGCTCAACTACATTTAGTCTAATTACTAATGTATAAAAAGAATAACCACCCACTCAGTTTTCCCTAAAAAAAATTAACTGGTGATGCTTTTGTGTTCTGAAAAACCTAGAATAGCATGTTTAGGTAATAACTTGCAGCAGTTCCTTTAATAATTCTGTTAATATACACTGTCCCCGCCTAGGCAAGCCTTAGGTGACTAAAAAAAATTAGAATTTTGTCTTTCTTGTGTGTGCTGCTCAACACTAATAGGTATTTCTTTTAAATTAGTAGGCAAATTGATTAAGAGCATGTTTTCCTTGAGTTATAAAACAAGTCTGCTATTTGTTCATCCTCTGAATTCACCTAGGTACCATGTCCTAGGATCTTAATTAATAACACTGCCCTTATATGTGTTTGAGTCGTGCTAATTGTATGCATTATCTGCGGAGGGAAATCTGAGCCTCCTATATGCTCCTATGTGTTTCCCATTGACTACAGTCCTATATGTTCTTTGCTTGTCGCCTTAGAATTTTACCCCTTTAAAACTGAGGGTCTGCCTAGTATCTACCTTTTAGGATAGTAGTCCTAACCTCCTCCAGGACTGATAGGATGGGACGGGTAATAGCATGCAATAGAATCCGTGACCAACACGCGCTTTAATCACCTTTACGGGGTGGTAAGGGTAGAATATGGATATGATGACCGGTGCTTTAATACCACGTCTAGCCTCTCTTCGAGGAGTGATTACCGTGTATTGCATTGATGTGATCCATATTATTATAAACCTAGGACACTTGTATACGATAGTTCGTAATTACCCCTACTGTTTTTCTAAACACCTGTATGCTTAAGACTTAAATCCCCTCTTATTTGAGCATTTATTTGTTATTTGTTATTTGTACAAATTCACGAAACCATTGGCCGGGAACCACACTTGTGGATCCTGAGGGGTGCCTAACACCTTCCCCTTAGGATAATTTCAAGCCCTTACCCGAATCTCTGATTAGCAACGTAGTTGTAATTGAACCCCTTAGGTACCCTAACGCACCGTTAAAATTGTTAGGTGGCGACTCTCCAAAAATATGCAAACCCCCTTACCGAAAGGAAAGAGTTGTCCCAACCAATGTCATGAACCCAGTCCTCTGCTGAGGAGGAGGAAGAAAAAAGGGTGCGTGACAGCATGGCGACTCTGCTGAGGATTATAGGCTTTTACCATTTCAAATTGTTTCGTGAATTTATGCCTTATTTTAAACACTTGCACCCTTTCCCATTCCCTTTGCATGCAATTAATTGTTTACTTCGAGTAATTATTTCCTAACGTAACTGACATGTCTCTTTGTTTTCCTTTTGTAACTGCTTTAAATCATTATTACCGTTTTTATCGCTTTCTTTAACGTGCAAGTACGTGACAACTTTTTTTAATACTTATTGCATAAATCATGCTCAACATTCATACTCCAATCGTGCCAAACAAAATACTATAGAAACGCTTGATGAGTGGTTGCGCCCTTCCTATATTATCACCCCCTAAATTCAGAAAGGCTTATTAGCGGTAAAACTAGCCGATTAGGGGTGCAGTCGACGGTTCCGTGACTTTCCCCCTTGACTTGTCCGCTCGAAGGTACCAGTCTAAAACCACATACAAACCTTACTCTGTTGAACTATTGCATGCATCATGGTCAAACCTAGTCAAGCTAAAGTGTCATCCGCACGATAGCTTTTAAGATAGCCTTATCCAAAAGTCTGTCGGGTTTCCCTAAACCCAAATGGACGCCCTCGCGTTCTGTGCATTTATTTGGAGAACTAAATGCTTCCTGCTAATTATTGATGTTAAATAGTCGAGTCCGGTGGGGGTAAGGGCCTAACCTATTTGTTTTGCAAAAAAAATGAGGCACGAAGTCCCCAGATTCGGCATGGTCTCCAACATCCGCCCAAAATTGCTGAGTTGGTGGGAGGATCTACACTCTAGCGACAAAGCTATCGTCAGGAAACACTTGGGTAATCTACCATCTCTTCTGGAAATCCAGCCTAACAAAATGATATTAGAGGCTGCTACCCTGTTCTGGGATCGTGAAAGATCCATGTTCCGCTTTGGGAACATCGAAATGGCACCGTTGATAGAAGAGATAGGAGGGCTGGCTAACCTAGTATGGGAAACTTTGGCGTTGCTGATGCCTAAGAATCGCACAGGCAGAAGTTTCCTCAAAATGATGGGTCTGAAAAAGGACGTGGAATTGGTATGTCTGGAGGATTCATACATTCCTTTTGACTACTTGTACGAACGGTATGACTATAGCAAATCATACGATACCTACCATGACGAGTTTGCTATCACCTCTCTTGGATACGTCCATCGTCGAGTGTTTGTATTTATGGTCTGCTTTTTAGGATTGATCGTGTTCCCGATGAAGAAAGAAAGGATCCATACCAGGCTAGCCATGGTAACTAAGACCATAATGGAAGGGTTAAATGGGCAATATTTCAGCATTGTGTCCATGGTCGTTGCGGATATGTATCGGGCCTTAGAAAAATGTCAACAAGGAGCAAAGCATTTCGAATGCTACAATCTGTTACTCCAACTCTGGCTCGTAGAACATTTCCAAAGGGGGGAATATTGACAGGACATCCACCACTGAATGTGGGATGACCACATTTCTTTCCATCACCCGAAGCGAATGAACTATATCCCTAACATGTTCGCTCAACCTAAATATGCTGAAGGATGGGTCGAGCTCTTCGATAACCTGACTGAAGAACAGGTTCAATGGATGTTCGAATGGTTTCCAACGAATGCGTTCATCATTCGATCCCGAGACGCATCATTTCTGGTACTGATTAGTCTAAGGGGGACATACCCTTACGTCCCTCTTTGAGTTATGAGGCAGGCAGGAAGGAAGCAAGTCATCCCTAGGGTCGAGAAGATGAGCCATCTCCGAGCCGACTTTCAAAATAATGACAGTCCTCACAAGTGCCAAGCTCAGCACCTACGGCACTGCAAGGTTATACTTGAGAAAGACACCATCGAGTCGGACAGGTATCATGCCGGTTATACTCCTTTATATCTTGGCTGGTTAGAAGAAGATCTGGGTGGTCAGAACAATCCAGGGTAAGTCCGAGGTCACATGGTTATAGATGAAAGGGCTGAAGCACAAGTCAAGTTCAACTAGTTGTGTAAAAGGATCCGGGAAAATGAGGATGATCACCACAAAAAACATGAGTCCAACAAAAGACTGATCGAAAAATGGAAGGACATGGCTATTAGAGCCAACAAGAGGCTGGGGTATTTGGAACGAGGTATAATCGATTTGGAAGAAAAGTTCATCAAAAGGGTTGAAGATTGTCAAAAGGTTGAGGGAGCTGCAGGGGGATACTTAGTCGGAACTTATCTACTGCTGGGACTTCGCGAGCTGGGAAAGCTGTTAGAAGAAAGCAGGAATGCGGAATCTGGGAAGGTCTTTCTGGGACCAAGTAGATAGGAATGTCTTTATTTTTTCTATTAATGTAATAAGGCCAATGGCCATTAGTGATTTTTATTTTTTTTCGTCTGTCGTTTCGGGATTTGTCTATTTTATTATCAATAAAATGAGGCATTTAGAATTTTAAGTTCTCCAAATCAATTTGTCGCTAGGACTACCTCGGGCACAAAGAGGTCCCCAACTTAGGACACGCTTTCATTTCCGCATTATGTGTTTAAATACTGCAATGCTCTTTTCATAATCCTCATTGACTTGGTTGCCTTTGGTTTTTATTTTTTCTTACTCCCCTCCCCAAAGGTTAGTTCGTGAATTCTGGCATCATCACCCTATCGCACCAGATCCAAGGGCCCTCCACCTACTCCTCCCCCTAGTCCTCCTAAGGGCAAAAACAAAGGCAAAAGTAAGATGGAAGAGTCCAGCGGCATCAGAAGGAGAATGTGATTGAAAGGGTAGAGGCCATTGATGGCCGAGTTATTCAGGTCCTGCATGAGAACATGTCGCCACTTGAACAAAAATTGCTGAAGTTTCAGGAAGAACTCGATCAAGTCCGTAATCTGGCCAACTTGTCATTTTCCCTCAATGTCCCTGACGTCAACCTTCCAAATGCTCAAAACCCCACACCTCCACAAAATATCCCAAGACAGCAAAATCATCTCGCACCCCATCATCACACCACTCCCCCAAAGAACCAAACTCTCCCGACACAGTACAATACTTGCCACACCACAAATAACACCCCACTACTCATTCCAGAACCTCAAAAACCCACAAAAGACCATTTCCACACCTATAACAATCCGATCTATATGGAAACCATGACCCACTCCACTCCTCATATCCCACTGGCATCTGAGTCTGATGAAAAGGATTTACTTATCAGGAACCTGGCCTAGGAGCTTAGGAAACTGACTAGCCGAGTCTAGGGTGTTGAAGGGACCAAGGGGATTGAAGGGTTGAATTATGAAGACCTTTTTATCCAACCTGATGTCGAACTGCCCGAGGGGTACAAACCTCCAAAGTTCGAAATTTTTGACGGTATTGGTGATCCGAGAGTCCATCTGAGGACCTATTGCGAAAAATTGGTTGGCGTGGGAAAGGATGAAAGAATCCACATGAAGCTGTTCATGAGGAGTTTGAAGGGAGATGCACTGTCTTGGTACATCATCCAAGACCCCAAGAAATGGTCAAACTGGGTAAGCATGGCGTCTGATTTCATGGACAGGTTTAGATTCAACACAGAGAACGCACCAGATGTGTTCTACATTAAAAATTTGAAGAAGAAGCCTACAGAAACCTTCCGCGAGTATGCTACTCGCTAGAGGTCTGAAGTCGCTAAAGTCAGACCTGCTCTAGAGGAAGAACAGATGAACAAGTTCTTTGTCGGGGCTCAGGACCGCAGTATTATGAACGATTAATGATGGTTGAGGGCCACAAGTTTTTTGACATCATCAAATTGGGTGAGCGGATTGAAGAAGGTATTAAAAGCGGTATGGTTACAAATTTTGAAGCCTTGCAAGCCACTAACAAGGCTCTACAGTCTGGTGGTGTGTCTAAAAAGAGAGATGTTGGAGCCGTAATGGTTGCACAAAGAACCAAGTCCCCGCTCAAGTACCAAACCTATCCGACACCTACACTCACATATCATCCAACACCAAATTACCAAACTCCGCCACCTTCCTACCAAGCTTCACCACCCACATATCAACCTGCTTCGCCCAAATATCCACAACCCGCTCCTGTCTACCACACTTATAATTCCCAGTCATCTCATTACCAATCACCCCCTGCACACCAAAACTTCCCTAGACCTCGTCCCAATTTTGATCGCCGTCCTCCAAAGCAATACACCGCCATAGCCAAGCCCATTGACCAGCTATATGAAAAACTCAAAAATATTGGTTATGTTACACATATCCCTGCTGCCACCCCTGAGAATCCTTCTCAGTGGGTTAACCCAAACAAATCCTGTGCATACCATTCCGACATGAAGGGACACACTATCGAAGAATGTCGTTCTCTGAAGGACAAAATACAGGTTCTTGTTGACAACAAGATTATTGTGGACAAAGACCCAGCTCCAAACGTCCCCGACAATCCTCTGCCAGACCATAAGGGTAGAGGTATCCATATGATTGAAATAGAAGATGATTGGGATCCCGAGGAGTTGATCGGGTTGATCGCAGAAGGCGATGACCCAAAGAAATCCGCAGTCACTCTCAAACCGATCATAGTCCAGATTCAGCCATCTGAGGCCGCTGAGGTGAATATGTCTATACCATTTGTGTTTGAAGCAGCGCCACTGGCGAAGTCACCAGTGCCAATTGAAGTTGAGTTTGTATCTCCAGCAAATACACCAGCTTCGTTCGAGGTCGCAATCTTGCCACCGCGCACACACATTCTGTTTGAAATAAAGATGGCTGCACCAATTCCGGTGGCAATGTCAACCACGCCACCCTTCTATTCAAACGTCATTTCTTGGGACTACACAGTCGAGGAAAGAAGTAAAAGCAAGGTCAGGTCTGAGGAAGCTGTCGCAGCACAGGGTATGACGAGAACTGGTACGGTCTACACCCCTAAGCATCTGGCTGAGTCAAGCAAACAGGCCGCCAACCGGCCTCCCCTTATCGAAACAGGTTTCGATAACCTTTGGAGAAAGGTAGAGGCTAAGGAGTATTCAGTCATCGACCAGCTGAACAAGACACCGGCACAAATATCCATCCTCTCTCTGCTGCAGAATACTGAAACACACAGAAATGCTTTGTTGAAAGTGTTAAGTGAAGCATACGTGCCAAACAACATCACCAGTGGGGAAATGGACAATATGGTAGGTCAGTTACTAGAGAGTCATAAAATCACTTTTCATGAGGATGAGCTACCACCTGAAGGATTTGGGCACAACAAAGCATTGCCCATCACCGTGCAGTGCGAGGATCATTTCATTATAAGAATCTTGGTCGATGGAGGTTCCAGTCTTAACATCTGTCCGCTGATAACATTCAAGAAATTGGGTTAAAGGGATAGATGAGATAAAGGATGGAGTGATCAATGTGAAAGCCTTCGACGGTTCTCAGAGGTCCACCATCGGGGAGATTAGTCTGTGTCTACAGATGGGACCAACTTGGTTCGAAGTGGATTTCCAGGTGATAGATGTTCCGGCATCCTACAACCTGTTGTTGGGACGACCCTGGATTCATGTTGTTGGGGCCGTAGCATCAACACTACATCAGGCGTAAAATTCGAGTGGAACCACCAAGAGGTGATTATTCATGGTGATGGTAGCAACCCTATTTATAGCCGTCAAACTATTTCGGTGATTGACGGGAAAAGGAAGATAAGCGGAGGAACTTACCACCATATTGAACGGGTCAATGCTATCGACAAGGACAAATGGTGGGATAACAAGATCGAGAGCATCCTGAACTGGAGAGGACACGAGCCAGGCAAAGGACTCGGTAAAAACATCCAAGGAATCACGAAGCCCATAAAGCTCAAGGTACATGGCACCACTTTCAGTCTGGGGTATGAATACACTTGGCAGGAATTCAATGATTGGTCGCCACCTTGGCAGGATACCTCATCTTGATCAGACTTTCAAGCAGGCCGACATTATTTACGGATTAGATGAAGAAGAAGCACTTGCAGCAATGAGGAGTTTGTTCCTAGTGAATGATGATATGGATTGTTGTGTTTTCCTCGAGGGAGAGGGGGAGGAAGTCCCTTCAATACAGACTGTGATCAAGGGGGCATATCTCAAGAACTGGTCTATCAAGACAGCCAAAGCCCGACGAGCCTCAGGGTAGCAAGGCTAAAATAATCATTATTTACTGTTTATTTACTAAATGATTTCCCTTTTCCTGCATTTTTCCAATTTCTGCAATAAAGATCTTCAATGTTCAAAACAGTTATTCAATCTATCAAAGCATCTTCTAAATTTCTCTTACGAATCTGATATTTGTTGCTATTTTTTTCTCTCATTACTTTATTTATACAGCATTACTATTACTTGTCTTGATGAACCGATGACTGTGACATGCAATGAGGTAACGCAGCAAACGGACATTGATTCAGAAGAGGACGACATACCCGACGAGATTGTCAAAGAAGTTGAGAACTTTGAGAACAGACCTAAGTCCAACCTGGATGAGACCGAAGTATTAACATGGAGATTCAAAAAACGTCAAGGAGACTCGTATCAGCATTCATTTGTCACCATCAGAAAAGAAAGAATACACAGAGTTTCTAAGAGAGTATGAGGACGCATTTGCATGGTCGTATGATGACATGACTGGTCTAAGTACGTCTATTGTGGCTCAAAAACTGCCACCAATCCAATGTGTCCACCAGTGAAACAAAAGCTCAGAAAGTTCAAACCCGACATGAGTTTGAAAATCAAAGAAGAAGTTACCAAGCAGATCAACTCCAAAGTTCTCCGGGTAGTGGAGTACCCGACATGGTTAGCCAACATTGTACCTGTGCCAAAGAAGGACAGGAAGGTCAGAGTCTGCGTCGACTACCGGGATCTCAACTGGGCCAGTCCGAAAGACGACTTCCCCTTGCCAAATATACACATTCTGATTGATAACTGCGCCAAGCATGAATTGCAGTCCTTTGTGGATTGCTTCGCTGGCTATCACCAGATTTGGATGGATGAGGAAGATGCTGAGAAAATGGCGTTCATTACGCCGTGGGGAGTGTATTGTTACAAGATGATGCCATTCGGTATAAAGAATGCAGGGGCCACCTACATGAGGGACATGAATACTGTATTCCATGACATGATTCACAAAGAGATCGAGGTGTACGTAGATGATGTCATTATCAAATCAAAGAAAGTTGCTGATCACATGGAGAATTTAGGGAAGTTCTTCAATAGGTTGCGAAAATACAATCTGAAACTAAACCCCGCGAAGTGTGCATTCGGAGTTCCTACTGGGATTTATTGTAAGCCATCGGGGAATAGAATTGGATCCGTCTAATGTCAAAGCCATTCAAGAGTTACCACCACCAAGGAACAAGAAAGATGTGATGAGTTTCTTGGGGTGGCTTAATTACATTATCCGGTTTATATCACAGTCTACAGTCATCTGTGAGCCAATATTTAAGATGCTGAAGAAGGACGCTACGACCAAGTGGACCGATGATTGTCAAAAGGCTTTCGACAGAGTCAAGAAATATTTGTCAACATCGCCAGTCCTAGTACCGCCCGAGCCAGGAAGACCTTTGCTACTCTATCTTACAGTATTAGATGGAGCTTTCGGCTACGTTCTAGGTCAGCACGATGAAACAGGAAGGAAGGAACAAGCTATTTATTACCTCAGCAAGAAGTTCACTCCATATGAGGCCCGGTATTCTCTATTAGAGCGTATCTGTTGTGCTCTAACTTGGGTCACCCAAAAGCTGAGACACTACTTCTGTGCCTACACAACATATCTCATATCAAAGATGGATCCATTAAAGTACATCTTTCATAAGCCCATGCCCACTGGCAAGCTAGCCAAGTGGAAAATCCTGTTGAGTGAATTCGACATTGTCTACATGATTCAGAAGGCAGTTAAAGGACAAGCTCTGGCAGGCCATCTTGCTGAGAATCCCGTAGACGGAGGATACGAACCTCTGAAAATATATTTTCATGATGAAGAGGTATCATTCATAGGAGAAGATATTGCAGAATCCTATGATGGCTGGAGGATGTTCTTTGATGGAGCAGCAAACTTTAAGGGAGTTGGTATTGGAGCAGTCCTAGTATCAGAGACCGGTCAGCATTATCCGATATCCGCCAAACTCAAGTTCCCTTGCACCAACAACATGGCCGAATATGAAGCCTGCATCTT
Source organism: Nicotiana knightiana (assembly GCA_005239525.1). Lineage (NCBI taxonomy): Eukaryota > Viridiplantae > Streptophyta > Magnoliopsida > Solanales > Solanaceae > Nicotiana > Nicotiana knightiana. The sequence continues at coordinate 15,875 of ML439637.1, read as the reverse complement.
GGGTCTCAATATGGCCATTGACATGAACGTCCAGGAGCTGTTAGTGATCGGTGATTCAGACTTATTGGTACATCAGGTACAAGGAGAATGGGCAACAAAGGATTCCAAGATACTTCTGTATCTGCACCACATATAGGAATTAAGAAAGAGGTTCATAAAGATAGAGTTCCGGCACGTCCCCAGACTCCAGAATGAGTTCGCTGACGCATTAGCTACTTTGTCCTCAATGATCCAGCATCCGGACAAGAATTTCATTGGCCCTATTCCCATAAAAATCCATAATCATCCAGCTTACTATGCCCATATCGAAGAAGAAGAAGCATACGGAAATCCTTGGTTTCATGACATTGATAAGTAATTGGCAAAAGGAGAATACCCCGAGCTTGCAAATTCCACTCAGAAACGCACGCTTCGGAGATTGCCCAACAATTTTTTTCACAACGGAGGAATCTTGTATATGAGGACTCCTGATTTGGGTTTATTAAGGTGTGTTGACGCAAAGGAAGCATCAAAGTTGCTGGAAGAAATTCATGCAGGGACCTGTGGCCCACATATGAACGATTTTGTTTTAGCAAAGAAAATACTCCGAGCTGGTTACTTTTGGATGACTATGGAAACAGACTACATCCAGTATGTTCGGAAGTGCCACCGCTGCCAGATACATGGGGATATGATAAAAGTGCCTCCAAGTGAGCTCAATGCAACAAGCTCACCATGGTCGTTCGCCGCTTGGGGTATGGAAGTTATTGGACCAATTGAGCCTGCCGCTTCCAATGGCCACAGGTTCATTTTGGACGCCATTGACTACTTCACTAAATGGGTCGAAGCAGCCTCCTAAAAAGCAGTTACCAAGAAAGTTGTGGCCGACTTTGTCCGCGACCATATTGTTTGTCGGTTCGGAGTTCCAGAGTCAATCATCACCGACAATGGTTCTAATCTCAACAATGACTTGATGAAAGCTATGTGTGAAACTTTCAAGATCAAACACAAGAAGTCCACAGCATACAGACCTCGAATGAATGGAGCCGTAGAGGCCGCTAACAAAAACATCAAGAAGATACTAAGAAAGATGATAGAAAGGCACAAGCAAAGGCATGAAAAGTTATCATTCGCCTTACTGGAATACCGCACCACTATCTGCACATCAACAGGGGCAACTCCCTATATGCTAGTTTATGGTACAGAGGATGTTATTCCTATCGAAGTGGAGATTCCATCTCTAAGAATTATAAAGGAAGCTGAGCTCAGCGATGCAGAGTGGGTAAGAAGCCGTTAAGAGCAACTAGCCCTCATAGACGGGAAGAGAATGAATGCAGTATGTCATGGTCAACTATATCAGAATAGAATGGCCAGGGCCTTCAATAAGAAAGTCAAGCCGAGACGATTCACACCGGGGCAGTTGGTGTTAAAGAAAATCTTCCCGCATCAAGATGAAGCCAAGGGGAAGTTTTTTCCTAACTGGCAAGATCCGTACATGGTTCATAGAGTGCTGACAGGAGGAGCACTTATACTCGCAGAAATAGACGGAGAAGTATGGCCCAAGCTGATCAATTCAGATGCAGTCAAGCGCTACTATGTGTATCTTTATGATTTCTCGATGATGTAATTTGAACTACTCCTGACCTAATTCCCGTTTAAGAGGGGATACGTAGGCAGCCCTATGGGTTCGGTCACAATTCAATAAAAATCTATTTTTCCCCGCAATTGGAAACTGGGGCAGAATTTTGAGGAGGACCCTCAAAATTCCGAAGCAAGTTCAGCCAATCACGGTGCGAGCAGCAGTCAAAGGCATCCACCCAGCAAATTGGGGCAGAATTTTGAGGAGGACCCTCAAAATTCCGCAGCGGAAGAGGTCGCAATGTCTCGAACCGTGTCACATCGTCGGTTCATCTAAAACTATTTTAGATTATATATTACACTTTTATAAAAATCATGCATATTTATTTTTTGAAACAGCTTGTTTAGCAAACGCTACTCCAATGGTACATACAATATCATCATGATCAAGCAAGCGAAACAAGCGGAGCCAGAAGGAATGCGAACTAACCTTCCCCCTTTACAAAACTCGCGATTTTTCTTTGGATGCATGCACAAATTGCAAAAGCCCCAAAACATATTATCCGCTCAAAGGATAGACATTATTCCTCAAACTCATCGCATACGCCAACATTTTTTATCAGCACAAACGATGCTTCATTATCACAATGCTCTACCGCAATTTAACACCAGCTAAGAATTTATGTTGTCCTTCCTTAAATATTGCATAAGGCTACCTTTCTACCTTTCGAGGTTAAACACTACCTCCATCTGCATCTGCATATTGCATAAGGCTACCTTTCTGCCTTCCGAGGTTAAATGCTACCTCCATCTACATCTGCATATTGCATAAGGCTACCTTTCTGCCTTCCAAGACTAAACATTGTCTTCATCTGCATCCGCATATTGCATAAGGCTACCTTTCTGCCTTCTGAGACTAAACACTATCTCCATCAGCATCTGCATATTGCATAAGGCTACATTTCTGCCTTCCGAGACTAAACGTTGTCTCCATCTGCATCCTCATATTGCATAAGGCTACCTTTCTTCCTTCCTAAGCTAAACGCTATCTCCATCTGCATCCGTATATTGCATAAGGCTACCTTTCTGCCTTCCGAGACTAACGTTGTCTCCATCTGCATCCGCATATTGCATAAGGCTACCTTTCTGCCTTCCGATACTAAACGATGTCTCCATCTGCATCCGCATATTGCATAAAGCCTTTCTGCCTTCCGAGACTAAATGTTGTCTCCATCTGCATCCGCATATTGCATAAAGCCTTTCTGCCTTCCGAGACTAAATGTTGTCTCCATCTGCATCCGCATATTGCATAAGGCTACCTTTCTGCCTTCCGAGATTAAATTCTACCTCCCATTTACTTTTCAAAAGCAACCCATGTCTCTATCATTCGATTCCTTTCAGGCTAAGCTCTGCCATTTTTAATTCGAAAGACTAAGCTCTGTCTTGTCAGCATCATGCTATTGCATCTTCATGGGCTGAAATATCGCCAACCTATCCAAAGGCGTCATTGTTCGGAGGCACCATCTTCATAGCCCGAGAACACCATGTCATGGCCCGAGGATCTCTTTTATCATTTTGCATATCATTATTCAAAGATGTCATGGTTCGGAGGCACCATCCCCATGGACCTAGAACATCATTTCATGGCCTGCGAATCCCTCATCAAAGCAATTCATGGCCCAGGACATCATGGTCTAAAGACGTCATACTTAACCGTCCAAAGACAGCATTCATCGTCCAACGGGAATTTGTCATGTTTAAATTACGCACAATATACGCGTGTATTATTTATTTGCAGGTAATCCAGCAAGCAACAGCCTTCCAGTAAGTCGTTTGCTCATTTAACCCTGTACTTGGCGTCCGTTCTTGTAAAACTTCATCGGTATACTTCACCGATGCCGGAACTACATACGGCATGATTCCTGTAAGACCAAGGATATGTAGGCAGCTCAGGAACCAGGGTGCGGCCTGAGCCTTTCAAGCTATTTCCACTCGGTCAAAATTGGCCATCATATCTTTACCCGACAACTCTTCCATCCTTCCCGGGTAAAGAGGGGCATCTGTTGATACCCAATTTTTTCTCAAATTATTTTAAAAATTGTATATATACCTTCAAAACCGCTCTTTATAATAACTGGTATTTTTTCAAAAAAAATTCATATTCTTATTAAATCCTTTTCCAATTTATTAAGTATTTTTTATATTCAATAACTATTCATAAATTGTATTATAAATAATTTCAAAATATTTCTCAGTCAATATATCATTTTTAATCCTATTAAGATTTAATTATTTCACAAATTAGCCAATTTGGCATTATTTGGCCATAATTACAATAACTTTGCAACTATGGCCTAATTGTATATTTTATACCATTTAAATCAACAATTATTTCATTTTATATTTTTATACTCATTAATTACCTTAATTTCATTTACCTAGCATCAATTTCGTTTTATATGATTACTAGTTATTTTTATTTAATTATTTATCTATTTTTAATGGGTGTTTAACAATTAGCCACATATATTTAAATTCTAGCCCAATTCTAACCCAACCCATCAGATTTTAACAACCCAATTTCATACCCAGCCCAAACTAATTCCATACCCGGACCAACCCCGGATCTATCTGAGTCGTTGATCAAATTAGATCAACGGCCTAGATCCCACCTACCATAATTAAACCTAGACCTACCTCCCCCCTCCGACCCCTCATTTTCCCAATCTCTCATTCTCTCTCTATCTCTCTATTGTTCTCTCTGGTTCTCTCTAGAATCTTCCCTTATCTCTCCACCTCCAATGCAGTTTGTTCGTCTTCTCCGGCTAGTTCCCTCGTCGGAAACTGTGGTCTTTCACTGTCTCCTGGTTATTGCTTCACCCTAAACCGGTCTAATGGCACCCTAAGGCCCTCAGGCAAGCCTGGAGTGGTTCATCTCCTACCTATGGTCCCTCATTCCATCTTTCAGCCTCCTCTGTCCATCTGAGTAAGAGCCATGACTTTTCCGGCTAACGCTGGCGACATCTTTAAGGTTTTTTCTCATTTTTTAACTCTCTGAAACCCTAACCCCTGGTATTTTCACGATTCCTTTACATTTGTCATAGATCTGTGTATATCATGAAGCTTTTTACATGTTTTCTTCAAAAACCTTCCTATTCTCTTAGATCTACACTAGATCCGGGTTTATTACGAGTATTTTTACCCTTTTTTTTAAAGGTCTTCCAATTTTGAAGAAGTTTTTCACCTAGGGTTTCTGAGACCTTTTCTTCAAACGATTTCTTGAAGTTTAAGTGATTTTCCTCATATGCTTAAATGTTTATCACTTTTAATCATGATTTATTTTATTTTAACATTGTGTTGGGCATGTCTTTTCTTTCGATTTGTATGTGTGTATGTTTCCCGTGAGGAACCCTTGTTTCTTTGTGATTGTTGTTTCACTACGCTATTGGGTCTTTGATTCTGCTGCTTCTTGTGTGTTCACCCTGCTTGAATTGTTACTGCCTTGAATCCCTAATTGATTATGAGTAGTATTGTACTGATTTTTCATACGATATCCTCTGCTGATTCTGCATGTTTCCTTAGATACATGAGGCCATCCCTTAATTAGCACCAATTTTGAATCCCTGATTTCTTATGAGATGTTCTTATTTCCAACTTTGTTTTCTTACCTTGCTACATAATTGATTAACTGTTAATTGATTGTTATTTCCTTAAGTGATATTTTCTGAACCTAGCCACAATTGTATGTTTGAATTAAGGGTGAAACTGTTTCCTTACATGTTACAAGCATAAAAACTTTCCTTAATTATTATTTTTACCTACTAGCCGTTTGAGTTTAACCCCTTCAATTACGGGATTCCTAATTGCCTATTATACTTACACTGTTCTCATATTCCTCTAAGCTATATATGGTTCTTTCCTTATTTAATAATGACCGTGTGAATTACTCCCTTGATTATAGGGATACTTGTGTTGATTGGGTACTGATTTATATACAGTCCCACAATCACTGGTTAATTCTGGTTCTTCCTTATTTTTTCATCAAGTTTTCAAAATTATATATACTTTATTCATACACACACAGAGACACGAACGAATCTGTTCAAAAAATCTCTCTCACACAATTTAAAGACTTTCTGCTCTCTCTTCTGTGCTAATTACTACTACTCTGGGTTAGCCGGCTGCAAGCCAAGGCTAGCTATTGTGCATTCTCCTACTTTCATGTTTGTGTTATTACTTTCTTCACTTCACTGATATGTTCTAATTTATATTTCAGCCTTCAAACCAACATGTTTCCTTTACTGTTGTGATTCAGCATGCTTCTAACTTGCTTACTTATTCTTCAACATATATCTAGGATCCTGAACTCCCCTCTGCATGTTTAAATTAGGCTTTATTTGTTTATGACCAGCATGTCTCTGTACACTTAGCACCTACTTCTTACATGCCTATGACTGGCACATTAGTTTAACCATGGCCTTAGGTGTTAATCTGACCTAGCACTGCACCCTCCTGATCCTCTAGACCCTTAGAAGTTTCCTTATTTCATTTATGTGTGCTTATCTGCCTGTTGTATGTATGCCCTTACATGTTCTCTATTTGTCCCTAATCCCATTACTCCTGTTTGTGATTGTTGGACCATCCTTGGTCCTTGTGTGATGTTAAGCTCCCATTTCCTTTTTCAAAATGGTTTTCTTAATCACTCTTTATCAAAATTGTTACTTACTTAAATCCTTTTAAATAAAAACACTCCCACACACACTCTTAGAAGTTTAAGTTCAGCCCCCTTCGTGTGAGCACTGCTTTGGGAACCCTTTGAGTACCCTCTGAACTCTGACACACAAGGCTGGCACTTCCACAATGCACATGTTTAATTCTTTTGGCTATGTCTGGGTGTGAGCATTGCCCGGGAGCCCTTGAGGTCCTTAGGGAACTCTGACACATCCGGATTATGAAAAGGCTATGTAATACCATAAGGCAGTGAGGTTTGGAAGATCTGGGCCTAGTTGAAGGATCCCTATAGAAGTAACTTCTTATTTTATTTTGGTTGTGTAATTCATAAATCCCTGGCCTATAATAATATGTGAACAACTCAGCGGATGTATAGTGAAAAGGGAGGGGTACTACGCATGCATTAGCTATTAAAGGGATAGAAATCATGTTATTAGGCTTTATTTCCTATCTGTGTAATAGAGATCATGTTTAGGACCATGTGTTGAAATTCATGCATTAGAAATCATGCTATTAGACTTTATGTCCCATCTGTGCAATAGAGATCATGTTTATGCCCATATGTTCCAATTCATGCATTAGAAATCATGTTTATTAGGTCTCATACCCACAGTTTCAGCATGTTCACTTTTACTTAGAAAAATCCTGCTAATCAATGGTATTTTATACTGTCATGTTCCACACTGCCATGTACGCTTAGAAATCTTGTCCTAGGCTAAACAACATTAAAATAAGTTATCATTCTAGCATCTTCTGAAACTGTAATCACGGAGCATTTAGAAACCATGTTTAGGAATTCTGCATACGCATCATTCTGCATCTCTATCTGTGCATTAGATATCATGTTATAGGGCCTTAATCGCTCAACTACATTTAGTCTAATTACTAATGTATAAAAAGTATAACCACCCACTCAGTTTTCCCTAAAAAATAACTGGTAATGCTTCTGTGTTCTGAACAACCTAGAACATCATGTTTAGGTAATAACTTGCAGCAATTCCTTTAATAATTCTGTTAATATACACTGTCCCCGCCTAGGCAAGCCTTAGGTGACTAAAAAAAATTATAATTTTGTCTTTCTTGTGTATGTTGCTTAACACTAATAGGTATTTCTTTAAATCAGTTGGCAAATTGATTAAGAGCATGTTTTTCTTGAGTTATAAAACAAGTCTGCCTATCTGTTCATCCTCTGAATTTACCTAGGTACCGTTCCCTAGGATCTTAATTAATAACACTGCCCTTATATGTGTTTGAGTCGTGCCAATTATATGCATTATATGCGGAGTGAAATCTGAGCCTCCTATATGCTCCTATGTGTTTCCCATTGACTACAGTCCTATATGTTCTTTGCTTGTCGCCTTAGAATTTTACCCCTTTAAACCTGAGGGCCTCCTAGTAGCTACCTTTTAGGATAGTAGTCCTAAACTCCTCTGGTACTGATAGGATGGGACGGGTAATAGCACGCAATAGAATCTGTGACCAACACACGGTTTAATCACCTTTACGAGGTGGGAAGGGTAGAATATGGATATGATGACCGGTGCGCTAATACCACGTGTAGCCCCTCTTCGAGGAGTGATTACTGGGTATTGCATTGATGTGATCCATATTATTATAAACCTAGGACACTTGTATACGATAGTTCGTAATTACCCCTACTGTTTTTCTAAACACCTGTATGCTTAAGACTTAAATCCCCTCTTATTTGAGACTTTACTTGTTATTTCCTATTTGTAAATTCATGAAACCATTTGGCTGGGAACCACACTTGTGGATCCTGAGGGGTGCCTAACACCTTCCCTTTAGGATAATTTCATGCCCTTACCCAAATATCTGGTTTGCAACGTAGTTGTTATTGAACCCCTTAGGTTCCCTAACACACCGTTAAAATCGTTAGGTGGCGACTCTCCAAAAATATGCAAACCCCCTTCCCGAAAGGAAAGAGTTGTCCCAACCAATGTCATGAACCCGGTCCTCCGCTGAGGAGGAGGAAGAAAAAAGAGTGCGCGACACAGGCCCTTTTTAGATCTGTTCGTAATTGTATTTATCGATGATATATTGGTGTATTCTCGATCAGAGGTTGAGCATGCAAATCATTTGCGTATTGTGCTCAAAGTTCTACAAAAAGGGAAGTTGTATGCAAAATACTCTAAATGTGAATTCCGGTTGAACTCTGTAGCCTTCCTTGGGCATATCATTTTGGGTGAAGGCATCCGGGTGGATACACAAAATATTGAGGCAGTAAAGACTTCGCCTAGACCCACAACACCGACGGAAGTTCGTAGCTTTCTCGGTTTGGCAGGCTATTACAGGAGATTTGTAGAGGGATTTTCTTCTCTTTCGGCACATTTGACAAAGTTGACTCAAAAGGGAGCAAAGTTTCAATGGATTGATGCTTGCGAACGGAGTTTCCAGGCATTAAAGGACAGATTAACTTCAGCACCAGTTCTAACGCTCCCAGAAGGGATCGATGGTTATGTTATCTATTGTGACGCTTTAGGCGTTGGATTGGGTTGTGTGTTGATGCAGCATGGTAAGGTTATAGCTTATGCTTCTAGACAACTAAGAAAATACGAGAAGAACTACCTGACCCATGATTTAGGGTTAGCCGCGGTGATTCATGCACTAAAGATGTGGAGGCACTACTTGTATGGCATTCATGTTGATATCTATACGGATCATAAGAGCCTCCAATATATATTCAAGCAAAAGGAATTGAATTTACGTCAAAGGAGATGGTTGGAGCTACTTAAAGGCTATGACGTTGATATTTTATACCATCCAGGGAAGGCGAACGTAGTAGTCGACGCCCTCAGTCGTAGATCTATGGGTAGCATGTCATATTTATAGCTAGTAAAGAGGGAAATAGCCCATGAGATTCATCAGCTAGCTAGTCTTGGAGTTCGGTTACTGGACTAAGCTGATATTGGAATTACTATTCAGGATACGGCAACATCCTCTTTAGTAACTGAAGTGAAGGAACGCCAGTACGAGGATCATGTGTTAATTCATTATAAGGACACCACCCCTCAGAAGGAGAATACACCGCTTGAGATTACAGAAGATAGGGTCCACAGATATCGAGGACGATTATGTGTCCCTAATGTTGCAGGGCGCGTCGGCAGATTATGGGAGAAACTCATTATTCTTGTTATTCTATCAATCCAGGAGCAACAAAGATGTATCATGATATCAGGTAAGTATATTGGTGTGACGGAATGGAAAAGGATATAGCGGATTTTGTTGCTCAGTTCCCTAACTGTTAGCAGGTCAATATTGAGCATCAAAAACCCGGTGGATTATTGCAGGCTATGGAGATTCCGACTTGGAAATGGGAATTAATCAATATAGATTTCATCATAGGCTTACCTCGTACCCAGCGTAAGTTCGATTCTATATGGATGATCGTTGATAGGCTTACAAAATCAGCCCATTTTCTGCCCATTAGGACTACATATTCTGCAGAGGATTATGCAAGGCTTTATATTAAGGAAATAGTACGACTGCATGGTGTCCCTGTATCTATTGTCTCTGATAGAGGAGCTTAATTTACAACTAAATTCTTGAGGTCCTTCCAAAAAGGATTGGGGACTCAATTAAGTCTTAGTACAACATTTCATCCCCAGACAGACGGACAGGTTGAGCGTACTATTCAGACACTTGAAGATATGTTAAGGGCTTGTGTGATAGACTTCAAAGGTAGCTGGGATGATCATTTTCCGCTTATTGAGTTCGCATATAATAATAGCTACCATTCCAGTATTCAGATGGCTACATACGAAGCTCTTTACGGATGTAAGTGTAGGTCGCCTATAGGGTGGTTCGATGTTGGGGAAACTACGTTAGTAGGACCAGAATTGGTTACAACAGGCAATCAACAAAATTAAGCTTATATAGGAAAGGCTATTAGAAGCTCAAAGCCGTCAGAAGTCTTATGCGGATAATCGACAGCGAGACTTGGAGTTTCAGGTTGACGACTGGGTATTCCTATAGGTATCACCAATAAAAGGTGTTATGAGGTTCGGTAAGAAAGGAAAACTTAGCCTTCGGTACATTGGACCATATAGGATCATATGTAAGGTAGGTCAGGTAGCATATGAGTTATACTTGCCTTCGGACTTGGAGTCTGTACATCCAGTATTTTATGAGTCTATTCTCCGTAAATGTATCGGAGATCCTTCCATAATTGTGTCAGTTGACGACGTTCAGGTCACAGAGCAGCTATCATATGAAGAAACTCCCATTGTTATATTATACAGACAGGTTCGGAGATTGAGAACTAAAGACGTAGCTTCGGTGAAAGTGATTTAGAGAAACAACAATGTGGAAGAAATGACTTGGGAGGCCGAGGAAGACATGAAGTCTAGATATCCCTACTTATTTCCTCCTCCAGAGAAGGGTCCAACTGAGACATCACAACCTTAAGGTACGTGTATGGATTCATGTGTTAGTTATTGTCATTGGTCGTGTGAGGCTATTGTCGTTATTGATGATTGTGGTCCTATGTGGAGTTGAATTATTGAGTTCTCAGGAAGAGTTGGAAGTAGTATTGTTACAAAGGCGACTCTGCCAAAGTTATATAGATCCCGGGGAGTTAAACATTCGAGGACGAATGTTTCTAAGGGGGAAAGGATGTTACATCTCGCATTTTCGTATGTTAAGGTTTCGTCTTTCATTAATCGACGTAGACTCATGAATAAGATTATCTTGAGGATACACGCATTTAGGCTATTTTTAACATGCGATAAGTAAGTGCCATAAAGGATAAAGGGTAAACGAATCAAAGAAAATAAGTTTTGTTGAAGGTTGTCGATTTAGGATAAAATAGGGTCCGAGCCATAATACTCGGTACTTATAGACTAGTGCTATACAAGGCACCCCATGACCACGATAGTAGGATACGTAAAGTGTATTAAAAGTGAGTAGTATATTAAGTAATTTGAAATAATTCTTATTTATGTGGGTAATTAGTTGATTATTGGTTAGTGGGGGATTAATTAGTTAAACAAGATAATAATAATCAATTAAATTCTTAAGATAAGCAAAGAATGTGGCAGCCCCCCCCCCCCCCCCCCCCCCCCCCCCCCTTCTTAATTTAAGATGACTCTTAAGTCATTAATATAGGTGGCAAGAGTAAGAGAGGCGGGCTAAGTCTTGAACGTGAGTCACCTTACTCATTTAAGGAAAGAGATCCATTTTAAGTTCTTTACAATTCAAGCACCAACTTTACATAGAAACTTTACAATTCAAGCTTTACACAGAAACTTTACAATCCAAGCTTTACATAGAAACTTTACAATTTAAGCACCAACGTTAATTAATTTTCCAAATAGCAACGTGATTACTTCGAGATTTTCATACGACTTGTTCCGTATTTTGTCGCAATTAACGTGTATTAGAGGATTGTCAAGAAAATTGACTCAGGTATGTTAAGGCTTCTTTCTTTTTGGCACGATCCAAATTATATAGAAGAAACAAGCAAACACACAGTTTTCATAAACGACTCTATTCATAGAAGTACTAGGGGTCTCTATGTTCTTGATTCCCCATGTGATATATTATTATATCATCTGTTCATGGGTGTCAGAATAATATGCAGTTGATAAAGTTTATCCAAAAGGAATATTGAGATTATTAACATATTTTCATGCATTTCATTCATTTATACATGTACATTGACTCATGAACAGATGGCGTTATATACGCGTATTTATATGTATATATATATGGGAAAAAGGTTACGACGTTATACACACACCACCACCTGATCAGTTGGTATATGTTGATGATTTTGCCCACAGTGGCCGAGATGATATATTGGGATACCCTCAGAGGCTTGATGATATAATGTACACCTATACCAATGCCTGACACGACATTTACACGCATATGCATGACATTATAAATGTTTCAGGATTTACAAAGTGATTTAGACTTACCGTCGGAATTCTTTATTCCATGTTTCATCTATGTCTGTTATGTACTGCTTTTTATGCCTTACATATTGTATTGGTAAAAAAAAGAGTTTCACATGTAAGCCAATTCTTGACAACTCAGTCAGTTATGTGGACACAGGAGAACGCGACAGCTGGATGTGATTATTTGAAGAGGTACGGAACAAAGAGGCACGATTCAATAAACCCACGAGCTCATCAGCCATGGGAAACTCAACCTGATCAAGACAGGGAAGAGACACGGTCAAAATGAATCTGGACAAAGCTACGGGCAGATTCAAGGACCCACAATTGATTACTCGTACATTATGTAACTGTACCCCAATTACCGTTATCCTTTGTAACGCCCCATTAATGTCATAATTAGTCATTAACGGGAAATCATAGCAAGAGTTGTACGTTATATCAACGAATCTCCTATATAAGGGAGGGGAATACAGCTTGTAAAGGCATATGATTCTCGAATACAATCTACGTTGCTTTTCTATATTTCTGCAATATTGTTTATTATTCATTTTTCTCTATTTCATTGATTATTAGTAACCCGTGTTCATCCTAGAAATAGCTTTAGTCAAAGGATCTAATTTTTTGGTTAAACAAATCGGTTCCATTACCGGGAATCCGATAATCTTTGTTTGCTTTTCAAGCGATATCCTCTGAACTATGTCGAACTCCAACGACAACAGCCGGCAAAGGAATGAAACCCCAGTTCCATCACCTTCAAGAACCCCACGTGGTTCAAGGGAACAATCTCCAGAAAGATCCAATAACAACAATCATAATAATGATCAAACGGTGGAACAAGATCAAGTAAAGCAAATGATTTTAGAGTATGTGAGCCAAACTTTGCAAGAATTTGCGAGGGGATTACAGGCAGCGTTACCTGCACCACTGACACCACCCCCCAATAATATCATCACCATGAAAAATCCTCAATCTGGGTTGGCAAACTCGGGAAGGGGAGATACTCCTAATGAATCTCTCGAAGCGAGACCATGTATATCTAATAACTCTGAATTACAAAATATACTGCTAACCATGCAGAAACAGATGAAGGAGCAGAACGATCGCATCAAACAAATTCCTGGAGTACCGCATATTATCAAAGGCATTGATGTTGATAGGTATTCTCAACAACCTTGGAAGCCAAGTTCGGCTCCCTTGCCTATACCTAAGAAGTTTAAAATGCTTGACGTTCCCAAATATGATGGAACAACTGACCTACGTGATCATGTGACTGTTTTCACTACTGGAGTAAAAGGCAACGACTTAACAAAACAAGAGATTGAATCAGTTCTTGTCAAAAAATTTGGGGAAAAACTTACCAAAAGAGCCCTAACCTGGTATTCTCTTCTCCCTGAAAATTCTATTGACTCTTTTGTTGAGCTTGCAGATTCATTTATAAAAGCACACTCTGGTGCACAAAAAGTTGAGAAAATAATGGAAGACATATTCAAAATAAAACAAGGAGACACGGAACTACTCCGAGAGTTTGTAGATAGGTTTCAACGAGAAAGAATGCAATTACCTAGGGTGCCTGATAATTGGGCAGCCATGGCATTTGCAAGCAACCTAAACGATAAGAGCTCAGAAGCCACGAAACGACTTAAGGAAAGTCTAAGAGAATTCCCCGCTACAACATGGAACGATGTATATAACAGGTATAGTACTAAACTCAGAATAGAGGAAGATATCATTGCTCGTTCAAGAGATGAAGATCATTCCAGATCCAGACGTCCTGAATCAGACAGAAGATCGGGTAAAAACAGGTACGATCCTTACTTAGGACCCTCGGGACGTGATATTCGTCCCAGGTTCGAAAACACTAGGTCAGACTATAGACCACCAGGAAGAGACGTAGTCTCATCCTCATCTAGATCCAGAAAAGATCAAGATGAACGACCTAGAGGTAATACCCGAATTGGGGATCATACCTTTAATGTAAGTACTACTGAACTTGTCTCAATATTGAGGAACATGGGAGACAAGGTTAAGTGGCCCAAAGAGATGCGATCAAATCCAAATAGAAGGAACCCAGATCACTGGTGTGAATTCCATAACGATCATGGGCACAAGACTGCGGATTGCAGATTTTTACAAGGTGAAGTAGAAAATTTATTGAAACAGGGCTATTTAGCAGAATTTTTTAGTGATAAAGGTAAACAGGAATATATGAGGAACAGGCAGGAGGCCCCAAAGCCTCCTTATCCAAAATGAACCGTCAACATGATACACGGAGGTGAAGTAAACGGAGTGGTCTGCAAAACGACCACAAAGTTCACAATTACACATGGAAAACGGGTTCGTAAAAATCTGGAAGCGGACGATATAACCTTCGATGATGCAGATATCGGCGGATTAATGCTTCCTCACAACGATGCTCTGGTAATATCTTTACTTATTCATGAAACTAACGAAAAAAGAGTGTTGATTGATCCAGGTAGTTCAGTCAATATCATTTTGCTAAGAGTCGTGGAAGAAATGCTATTGGGGAATCAAGTAATCCCAAGGGCACGAGCCATATCAGGGTTTGATAACTCTATGGTTATAACAAAAGGAGAAATTGAGCTTAGCACTTATGTTGAGGGGGTGATCAAAAGAACCAGGTTCCAAGTCATCGATACTGATATGGCTTATAATGT
>MDKJ01117023.1:0-17929 GCA_005239525.1 Nicotiana knightiana | reverse complement strand
CGCATAAAATGTAAGGTATATCACATGTTAAACTATGCAATTTAGTCTCGCATCAATAAACATTGAGGTGAATCAACAATGGACAGATACAAGTTACGAAGTATGACATGAGATTAGGCTATCATTCTTAAAATGAACGGTAATGAAGGAGCATTAAAGAACTATGATTTATACCTAAAGGATAAGCAACAAAAGTAACAGGGAGTTTGGTAGCATACCTCAGTGAAGATAAATTGAAGTAAGAATTATGGTATAGTATGAACTACGTAGATGCAGTAAAGTCATACGAATGGATAATTAGGTCTATGAAATAAGATATAGCCATATTCTCAAGTTCTACAAAGTGTCGAGCGAAGAACTTCAGTACACTTATAGATGCCCAGAGAGGTATCCTATTAAGCCTTGTATATGTTTACAAAGTAAGGCCTAGAGATTGACCAAAAGCTAGAAGAAAAAGGAGAGAAGAGTCGCATAGGCACACTTACAAGGTTAGTATCGTAGAGGCTACAAGATAGAAGGTAGAAACAGTTACGAGATTGGAAGGAATTCGATCACAAGTCATGGCATGAGAAAGAGGCCTAAATGGCAAGGAGAGTATTAAGGTATTCACAAGATCTATAAGTTATGAAAATGATAAGAGCGTCACTCAACATTTGAGGACGAATGTTCCAAAGAGGGGAATGATGTTACGCCCAGCAATATTACGTCGATATTACGTCCCGCAGTATTATATTACGATGATGTTACGCCTTGAAGTATTACATTACGATGAT
Organism: Nicotiana knightiana; assembly: GCA_005239525.1. Classification (NCBI taxonomy): domain Eukaryota; kingdom Viridiplantae; phylum Streptophyta; class Magnoliopsida; order Solanales; family Solanaceae; genus Nicotiana; species Nicotiana knightiana. The sequence goes on along the minus strand of MDKJ01117023.1, from coordinate 17,156 downwards.
GTTACGCTTCGCAGTATTAAATTACGACGATGTTGCACCCTGTAGTATTGTACGTTGAATTTGTCATAAGGTAATTGACATCAGTCCAAGAAAAAGATTATTTGGAGATTATAAGCATTATGCTATTTCAAACAAGTGATAAGTAAATTCGTAAAGGTGAGAGGAAAAGAAAGTTGAAGAAAATGAATTTTCTTCCAAGTTTGACATGTTGGGATAAAATACGGCCCGAGCTAAAATACTGGTATTTATGGACTAGTGCCATACGAGGTACCACATGACCATGATAGTAAGGTGTATAAGGTATGTGAAAAGTGAGTAGTATTTTAAGTAAGTGGGAATAATTCTCAATTATGCGGGTAATTGGTTAATTACTGGATAATGGGACATTACCTAATTACCTAATAAGTGGATAAAGATTAATAAATTATCAATGGTTTGGATAAGTTTATGAGGGTGAAACGTGGCAACATATGCCGTAGGAAAATTATGACTCTTTCAATTGAATGAAAGAGGTGGAATCTCTAATTAATACTACATGGCTTAGTCATTTGGATTAGGTGGCTTATACTTACAAATTATTACATTTCCAAGACTCTGCATATAAAAAACAATTCAAATTGAAGTGGAAAACGTTAAAAGAGGAACTCTTCCCTTTCTACCTTTTAACATCTGAACTTTATATGTCTATGGTGAAGGATGTTCATACATGCACTGGGGTCAAGAATATCCACTGCATTATACACCAATTCTCATGAAAGAAATGAGAAAGATGGTATTATGTACCTAGATTGAATGTTGGCTTCTATTTTAAAAAGGTTATGAATTGGAGTTGTTGTATCTAATTTCACTGAACCTAGATATATGCAAGGGTTGGTGTTTCTAATACTGCAGCATTACCAGGGAACTTCTGATTGCCTCCATTTTAGTTAAGGATTTTCCTGAGCGTGTTCTAAAGCTCATGACTAGGTGCCGCAGAGCAAAAATCTTAGTTTTAATTCTCTGATGTGTGAGGATGAAACATGAAAATGTTTTGTCAAAACTACAGATTTTCCCCTAATCCACGTATGTTGATGCCATCCTTTCTTTCTTTTTGGCATGATCTATACGACACGAACGAAACGAGCAAATGCACAAATTTCATGAATGACTCTATTCATAGAAATACTAGATATGCTTATGTTATTGATTCCCCATGTCTCATATTATTTTATCATCTGTTCATGGGTCTCAAAAATATATAAGTTGGTAAAGTTTATTTCATGATATTAATCAGAGACATAATGGCCTTATGACGTACCGAGAGATTTTGTTAACGTATTTCATATGCATTTCATGCATTTATACATGCACATTGACCCATGACCAGATGGCATTATATACGCGTATGTATATGTATATATATGTATATGGGATATGAGAAAGGTTATGGCGTTATATGCGCACCACCACCCGATCAGCTGGTATACGTTGATGATATGATCACGGTGGCCGAGATGATATGATGGGATTCCCTTAGAGGCTTGATGATGTTATGAACACATGTACCTATGCACGAGTTATCCAGACTTACAGGTTGAGTCTTTTACTCTATATTTCTTCCATGTCTGTTATGTACTTATTTATGTGACTTACATACTCGGTACATTATTCGTACTGATGTCCCTTTTTCCTGGGGACGCTGTGTTTCATGCTCGCAGGTCCCGATAGATAGGTCGAGAGCCCTCCAAGTAGGCTATCAGCTCAACGAAAAATGTTAGTGCGCTCCATTTGCTTCGGAGTTGCTTGTTTTGTTAGTATGATTTAGACGTGTATTGTTTAGTATGGTGAGGCTTTGTACCGACCTTTATGAAAATTATGTATTCTTAGAGGCTTGTAGACAGATGTCATGTACGTAAAAGATTGTATGGCCTTGTTGCCCTATGTTCACTACACAAGTGGTTATTTTGGTCTTATAGGCCCGTACTTCATATGTATAAGTTGTATTCCCTCATGATTTACTCCGTTTCATTTACCTATGATAAAATAATATGAAAGATACATTACATTGGTACTCGGTTGAGTAAGGTACTGGGTGCCCGTCACAGCCCATCGGTTTGGGTCGTGACAAAGAAGAACATCAGCATGTTATTCACATGATCGTTTGAGGGGTCGACGGCCTATAAGGACCTATATTCAAACACACTAAGTTGTCTATCACCAGAGAGAAACAAACTCGAGACTATGTGCCCGAAGGCACTTTATCATTCAATGACGAACAAGCGGAAGGCATTTCTCAGCCGCACAATGACGCCCTGGTAATTTCTATTTTGTTGAATAAAATTCAAGTTAAGCGTGTTCTAGTGGATCCAGTAGCTCAGTAAACATCTTCAGATTGAGGGTCGTAGAGCAGCTCGGCCTGCAGTACCAAATTGTACCTGCATCTCGAGTCCTAAACGGCTTCAACATGGCTAGTGAAACAACAAAGAGGGAGATAATCCTACCAGTAAACGTGGCCGGAACCATCCAAGATACAAAATTCCATGTCATCGAAGGCGACATGAGATATAATGCACTGCTCGGTAGGCCTTGGATCCACAACATGGGGGCAGTACCATCGACCCTTCACCAAATGATGAAGTTCCCGACGACGGTTGGTGTGAAAACGGTTTACCGGGAACAACACGCTTCAAAGGAAATGTTTGCGGTCGATGAGGTGATGCCGATATCAACTCCTTCGACTTTAGAAAAATCGAGCACCAAAGATAAGCATACAACCAAATAGTAATTACCGTCCCCAGCCTCGACCGAGTCGGAGAAACAGGTAGTGGAAGAAGAAGAAGAGGATTTTCTAACTCCTCGAACTTTTGTTGTTCCCGAAGAATCAGATACAACCAAGTCAACGGTCGATGAGCTAGAACAGGTGATACTAATCGAGTATCTTCTTAAAGAAAAGGTATACCTAGGAACGGGGTTAACCCCTGAACTCAGGAAAAAACTCATTCAATTTCTTATTGATAACATGGACTGCTTTGCGTGGTCCCATTTAGACATGACAGGAATCCCACCGGAGATAACAACGCATCAACTGAGCCTGGATCCCAAGTTCAGACCGATAAAATAAAAGGGAAGGCCCCAACCCGAGGTAAAGCATGCCTTCATAAAGGACGAGGTAACCAAACTTCTCAAAATAGGGTCCATTCGGAAGGTAAAATATCTCGAATGGTTAGATAATGTAGTCGTTGTCCCAAAAAAAGGGGAACAAACTTAGAATGTGTGTAGACTATAAGTATTTGAACAAAGTATGTCCGAAAGACTCTTTTCCATTGCCTAACATCGATCGCATGATCGATGCCACGTCCGTCCACGAGATCCTTACTTTTCTCAACGCCTATTTTAGGTACAATCAGATCCAAATGGACCCAGAAGACCAAGAAAAAACTTCTTTATCACTAAGTATAGGACCTATTGTTATAATGTAATGTCGTTCGGGCTAAAAAATTCAGGAGCTACATATCAACGCCTAGTTAACAAAATGTTCGAATAGGTAAATTAATGGAAGTTTACATTGACACCCTGTTATTTAAGTTCCTGTGCGCAGAGGACCATTTGACTCATTTGCAGGAAACATTCGAAATCTTGAGGAAGTACAATATGAAGCTCAACCCCGAGAAATGTGCTTTCGGGGTCGGTTCGGGCAAATTTCCTGGCTTCATAGTGTCAAATTAGGGAATCGAAATCAACCCCGAAAATATTAAGGCCATCGAGGACTTCACCGTCGTAGATAGTGTAAAAGACTTACAAAGGCTAACTGGAAGGATAGCTGCCTTGGGTCGATACATTTCGAGGTCATTATATCGGAGCCACAAGTTCTTTGCCTTACTCAAAAAGAAAAATGATTTCGCATGGACCCAGGAATGTCAATAGGCATTGGAAGAGTTGAAGTGAAATTTCTCGAACCCACCTTTGCTTCACACCCTGAAGGCAGATGAGAAGCTTTACTTATACTTGGCGGTGTCCGAGATCGCGGTAAGTGGTGTCATAGTTCGAGAAGAGAAAGGTACGCAATTACCTGTTTATTAAGTAAGTCGAACCTTAGGAGATGCTGAAACTAGGTATCCGCACTTAGAGCAATTGGCACTTGCACTAATATGCACCTCTAGAAAATTAAAGCCATATTTCCAATGTCACCCCATATGTGTGATAACCACTTATCCACTTCGTAATATTTTGCAAAAACCCGAACTATCGGGCCGATTGACCAAACGGGCCGTCGAACTCAGCGGGTACGATACCGAATATCAACCCCGAACGGTCATCAAGTCTCAAATTTTGGCAGACTTCGTGGCCGATTTTTTTCCAACCCTCGTACCTGAAGTGGAAAAAGAGCTTCTACTAAAATCGGGTACGTCATCAGGGGTATGGACCCTCTTTACGGACGGTGCCTCAAATGTGAAAGTGTATGGGCTCGGCATTGTTTTGAAACCACCCACGGGTAGTATTATTAGACAATCCATTAATACTTCCAAATTGACTAACAACGAGGCCGAGTATGAGGCCATGATTGCAGGTCTCGATCTAGCTAAAAGCTTGGAGCGGAAGTCGTTGAAGCTAAATGCGACTCTCTACTGGTAGTGAACCAGGTAAATGGAACGTTCAAAGTTTGAGAGGATAGGATGCAAAGGTACTTAGACAAATTATCGGTAACCTTGCACCGTTTTAAAGAGTGGACTCTACAACATGTATCTCGAGAACAAAACACCGAGGCTGATGCACTTGCCAATTTGGGATCATCGGTCGAAGAAGATGAGATCAGCTCGTGGACTGTCGTCTAGCTCTCGAGGTCTGCGATCGAGGAAGGACATGGGGAAATAAATTCTACGAGCTTAACCTGGGACTGGAGAAATAAATACATCGAGTACTTGAAGAACGGAAAGCTTCCATCGGATCCCAAAGAATCGAGGGCCTTACGGACTAAATCCACTCATTTCACATTAGCCGAAGACGGAATATTATACAGAAGGACATTCGATGGCCCATTGGCGGTATGCTTGGGACCGGGAGATACTAACTATGTTCTGCGAGAAATCCATGAAGGCACTTGTGGGAACCATTCTGGTGTTGAGTCACTAGATCGAAAGGTACTACAACAGGAGAACCAACCTTCGCCACTTCAGAGTCGAGGACTTAGTCCTAAGAAAAGTCACCATCAACACTCGAGATCCTAATAAAGGGAAACTCAGCCCTAATTGGAAAGGACCCTACCAAATCCTCGACATAGTTGGGAAAGGATCTTACAAACTCGGAACGATGAGCGACGAACCACTGCCGAATAAATGGAACATATCACTTCTTAAGCGGTACTATTGCTAAGGTATGAATTTATTTTTTCTTTTGTTTATATACATATTTGGAACTAACTCTTTGTAGGAGTCTGACCAAAGATATCGAGACCTCAGGTTTTAAAGTGCATGTTGCACTCTTTTTCCCTTAGATCGGTTTTTATCTTTCTAATGGGTTTTCCCGACAAGGTTTTTAATGAGGCAACAATTATGTGCTACCTGAGGATAATTTAATAGTATCCAAGGATTCTTTGCAATCAACCTCAGAAACTGGGAGGCATCACCCTCGGATGTTATGTGTTCGAGAAATGTACCTCGTGTCAATAGGCCTCGATAGGGAAACTTTTGCAGTGGTCCAAACGGTCGAATGGACCGTGTCCATATAGATTAGCTGAGTCCCGACAACAAGACATGTACGCATGTATAAATTATTCAAAGAAGCATTCTCTCTTTATCAAACATCTTGTGTCTCGAAGAAAATTCTACAAATCACATACTTACGATTCTGGTCTATTATGCAAAACTAATACTTGTGAAAAATGGCTCAAGAGCCAAGTACAAACGTACTTCGAATACTCGGGGATTACGTACTCGAGTTATCTAAATTCGAAGTCACAACACCTCAAAGAGGCACCCCTCGATATATAGGCCAAGGCCATCATACTCGGGGACTAACATTTCAAACTTGAGATAAGTCCAAGATACGTACCCGAAGGCTACGACCACATTAAAGGCTACCACCAAAATAACGCGGCTCGGAGATGTTCAAATTCCGCAATAAACAAAAGGCCTTCAAATACTTTAAAAACCGGTTAAAAGGCTACCCTCGGAAAAGCAATTCAAAAAGGGCTTCGATAAAATCAGCCCTCGAAAAACTAAAAGTCTTCGATAATATCAGCCTTCGAAAAACCTCAAGAGGTATCAAACTATCTTGACGCAAACACGTTGAGACATAAAAAAGACAAAAAGGGTTCCAATCATCGGACCCTCAGAAAACCCAATGGATAAAAAAAAAATATATGCTAAGGCATAAAGAAATTTTCACTAAGTCTTTTACCCGAAAAAGGGAAAATAATAGCCATTTTCAGAGGCTGAATCGGCCCAATCTAAAGAGCCTAATGGCCAATACAATTACAGTTCGAGACCTCGTTCTCACTCGATTCGGACCAAAGGGTTCCGCTATTCCGAGCTCAAATAAAGTCAATTATAGCACGAGGATTCACCGAAAAACCCTAAGGGGTATATTGATGTAAGCTCAAAACTTACCCATCATTTAATAGAAGCCTAAGGGTTTACTTTGTTCTAAGTTCAAAATTCATTCGAACTTGGTTATAAAGATAATACATCTATGGATTCGATCAAGCCATCCGAGATAAGGTTTCGAATGTATTTCCGAGCTCGGGGACTTACCCTCTTACAACAAAAAAGCTTAAGGGTTTACTCTGATTACGAGCTAAGGTTAGTAAAATTACGGCAATAAAAATTTTCAACATTTTCAATGAAGACAAAAAACATATCCGGACTTGAAATCTATGAATGCATTCGAAGAGAAGTTTTTCGATTATATATCGAATAATATGTACAAAAGGCCAATCAAGGCCTTATGAAAAAAATATACAAAAAAAGAAAATTCTAAAGGCCTAGTCCACCCCGAGAGCCACATCTTCGGGAGCCGCTTCTTCGGCAGCCTTATCCCCATCTTCTCCACTCTCGGACCCACTAGTGGAATCATTTTCATCAGAAAGCAAGGTTGTGGCCTCAACCTCCAAAGCTTTGGCAGTTTTGATGTCAGCTGAGAGGTCGAAGCCACGAGCGTGCACTTCCTCGAGAGTCTCTCTCCGGGATTGTCGCCTAGCATGGTCGAAAGCACATGACAACTTGACTTTAGCAGCAACTGAGATCTCCTATGCCCAAATGTTGGCAGCCTCGGCATAAGCTCGGTAAGAGGCCACAAGCGCCTCTGCCTCATACTTAGCCTTTGAAATCTCGGCGGCCAGCTTAGCCTCGAGCTCTTCAATCTTCCGGGCCCGGGCCAAACTTTCCTCCTTTGCACTTTGGAGTTGGCACTGGGCTGAAGTTAGTTGGGCCCGAAGTGCATCCTTCTTCGAGGCAAGACACTCCATATGCTGTCTCCACCCTAGAGTTTCAGCCTCCTTCATCTTATCCTCCTCTCAAAGCTGCTCCACCAGCTCACCCTTATGCTGAACCTGTAAAACCAAAAGGTTAATTACCAAAATCAAGTTAACACGTAACAAACTCTCAAGAAATTACGTTACCCGTTCGATAAGTTCGGTCTGCTCTCGATGAGCTCTTGTGAGTTCGGCTCGAAGGGTCATAATCTCCTCTTCCTTTTGAACGCAAAGGAGTTTGAGGCCATCTCTTTCCTACACGAGCTTCTTGATCTCGGCCTCACATCGGGATAGCTCAGCCGGGGATTCGGAAGATGCTTCTCGGTGGAGCACTATGGCCTATACGCAAACAAGAGAGTCAGGCTTGAAAAGATATTAATTAAACACAAGTGTAAATACGAAGAAATGGAACTTACTTGTTTCAGAAGCCGCTGAGCCGCGTCAAAAACAAATGATGCATCTGGATCGGGGCCATCATCGACCCCGGTGAAACACTCCCGAAATATGTCATTCCCTTCGTGAGCCAGCCCCACGTCGGGTGTCTCCATGGCCCGAGCATCTTGAAACAACCCCTCGGAGAATGTAGGGCCAAGCGGCGAATCGCCAATGTTGATTATCCCAAGTGAATCACTTGGAACATTATCTTCTCTCTGAAGGGTCTCGGGGCTAGACCCTTCGGGCATACCCACCGACTGATTATCACGGTGGGGGCAATCCTCACCATCGAATTGCTCGGGGAATTTGCTCGGAGCCTCTTCCGAGATGTCTTCGGTCCGAGATTGAGCTGCCTCGAGCTCCACCGGCTCGACACTCCTGGAAGCCTCAGTACTTCTCTCTTTAGGGTTACCAGCGGGCAACCATAATCTTCACCCTCTTCATCTTCTTCTCGTAGTCGTTGAACTACGTCGACACGAGGAGCAGAGGGCTCCACTTTTGAATTTTGAGCTTTGTTTTTCTTTGGATTTGGGGTATCGGGAGGGAAAGCTTTTCTCCTCTTCCACTCTTTGGTCAGTTTTGGTACCTCCTCTTCCCCATGCGGAGGTGGCCTCATAGAAATATTTTTACCGAGACCTACACGTAAAGAAACCAAGTTAACAAGGAGTACATTACGAGGGAAACCTCGATATACAAGCAAAAGAGCTCACCGTGGTTTTTAGCCTCCTATCGACCCCTGGCCAAATCACGCCAACAACGCTCGGCGTGAGAAGAGGTAGAGGCCAGTTGTCGAACCCAACCTGCAAGGTCCGGAATTGCACCGGGGAACCAAGGGGAAGTTGCACCGTGAAAAGAGAACTTGAGTCAAAAGGAAATAAAGGAAGTAAAACAGTAAGTACCAGTGACGAAGTTGCACTTACGCTTCATGTTCCATTCCTCGGGGAATGTCATTTTCTCGACCGGAATTAATTCAGAGTTCTTGATTCGGACGAACCGACCCATCCATCTCCAGTCCCTGTCTTCATCAATGCTTGAGAATAGAATCTTTGTGGCCCGACACTGTAGCTTTATCAACCCACCTCGATAAAGGCAAGGGCTGTATAACCTTATCAGATGGTCGAGGGTGAAAGTCATTCCGTCGATCTTGCTCGAAAAGAACTTGAGTAAGTTGACGATACACCAGAAGGAGGGGTAGATCTGGCCAAGGGTCACTTGATACTGACATTAGAAATCGAGTATGACCGGATCTATAGGACCCAGTGTGAAAGGGTAGGTATACACACTCAAATACCCTTTCACATAGTGGTGATGTCCTCATCAGGGGAAGGAACCACCACTTCCTTGTTTTCCCAATTGCAGTCCTTTTTCACCCTCTCGATATCGCCTTCTGATATCAAGCAGATGTATCGGGACATGGGCTCACAGCAGATCGAAACTGAAGAGGGTATCTCGACCTTGAAGTCGGATGTTAGTTCGATTGGCCCAGGGACGCACTCTTCGATACGAGCCTCCACCGGCGTTTTATCACCGGCCGGCCGCGAAGAAGAGGCTTTTTCTTTTTGGGGGACAGTTTTTGATGTTTTAGTTATTGCTGTATGAATTTTGAGAGAAGAGAAGAAATTGTTGTTATAGCAAAACTGGCGAAAAGATATGAACTTGAAGAAGGGAAAATTGTGAAGATTTTAGAAAGGATTTTGAAAGTAAAGTGCGAGTCAATGAAGGAGGTCATATTTATAGGCTTGTGGCGACGATTTGCTGGCGCTAGTGGCCAACCGCTGATAGACATGCATTGATGATTTAAGGAACCAAATCAACGGGACATTTCGGTCACATCCATCGCTTATGTCATGAAGACGACGTCATGATCGAGGTGTAAGGGAATCGAGGCTCAAGTCGTTTTTTATCATTTCATTCTAAGAAACGCGGGGACTATCTGTATATGGTTAAAATCGAGTATGTCCGATTTTATGGTCTTGAGAGACTGCCTCGAAAATAAGCTCATAATGAAGCAAGCTCGATCTCGAAGACACGAAGACCGAAGGATCGAGATAGGGCATGACCAACATCGAGCACGGAATAGCGAGATATCAGTGATCGACCATGGATCTCGAGGGAAATCTCAGAAATAATTGAATTATTAACGGTTAAATACATCAATCATGGATTTTATTTCCGAAATTAGAGTTGTACCTTATTTAGGATTCCTCTACTATATAAAGAGGAGCCCCATTCATTTGTAACACATATACATTCACTGAGAAATAATAATACGCTGCTCTTTGCTTGCTTACATTTTACTATTGTTCTTACTGTTCTTAACACCTGATCTCAAGTATGTTCGTAATCGAGGTTGGCATATTGCTGAAACACTGGTTTGATTTATTTTTACTGTTCAATTCATTTATTTAATTCGTTATTTATCAATTGGAATTGAATCAGATCACGTATCCTTAAAATCACAATACAAGTTTAATTGTTACTCGTATTTTGAGGTAAACAGTGTACTTTGTGAACAACAAAGGTAGATTTGAATGGAAAGTATAACACAAGTAAATGTAGACTACTTCCAATAATACCGAGATATATCTGGCCCTTTTTCATTATTTTTAAAATCATTTTCATTAGTGAAGTCTTTAAGTGATGACTTATGATAAGCAATTATATTAATAGCCCGTTTGACCAAGCTTCTAAAATCGACTTCTATTTTGAGAAATATTTTTTTTTAAAAGTGATTTTATCAAAAGTACTTTTGATGAGAAACACTTTGTGTTTGACTAATTAATTTGAACAACACTTCTGAGCAGCAATTAGTGTTTGTCCAAACTTTTAAAAAGTGATTCTAAGTGTATTTTTCTCGAACTTTTCCAAAAAGAATTTTTCGGGAGAAACTATTTTTTTGTGATTCTTCAGAACTATTTCTACTTCAGCTCAAAAATACTTTTTTTTTTCCTTTCAAAAGTTTTGCCAAACTTTTCAATTATAAAAAAAATATTTTTGACGTTGGAAAAGCTTGGTCAAACGGACTATAAAATAGCACCATAAGAAAAGCACAATAGTCTTTAAATCCAATAAAGATCATTTAGTCCAGTTAATTTTATGGGAGTAAGGTGATGCATCCTAATCAACGCTTAATGGAGAATTAAGTCAAACTAATTCTTGAGTTCCAAATGTAACTCCATATCGTCTCTCGTAACCTAAGTTTCCCTCGAGTAGCAAACCATTCACCTCTACCCCAACCCTCACCAAATTACTCCGAGTAACATATTTAACTTGACTTCATGTTCTGCACATCGATATTGTTAAAAAAAGATTACATATCAGGTAATTAAAGTTAACCTATAACCGCATGTAACTCTTCGTATCAAACTTTTATGACAATATCAAAAATAGCGTAATAACATATTATAACAAGTTAATTACATTTAAACAGCTCTCTAGCATGGATAAATTGGCCAGTTAGAGCTATGTAAGCAAGGAAGAGCAAATATGATACGAATCGATAACAAGAAGGATTTTTTAAAGTCTAACGAATGGTATAATTAAGCAAAATCGGATAATTAAAGCATATTTGGGTCCTTTACTATAAATAAAAGAGAAAAATACTGGAAGATAATCACACAATAGAAGGTTACTTGCGGGTTCAAATTAAACTCTTCTTCTGAAAAAGATTTAATTAGAGAAAATTAACTAAAGGAGACTGATGTGGATAGTTTAGATTATGAGTTTTACCCGTAAGTATCAATATATCAATACGTCGGTTTAGGTTGGGACCATATTCAATTTTTGTTTTCTCCATTATTGAATACTATTGCTCATGAAAGGTCTAGTTTAATTATTTGTATTTTGTATACGGTTAAAATCGGCTAATTCGATTTTGTTTGATTAATCAAGACCAGGATGGTAGATATGAGACATGAAGATGCGATACCAAGCTCGGGATTCGAAGTACCAATCGAGGTCGAGACTACCCAGGATCGAGGCCAAACGGAATAGACATCGAGCGAGACCGAAGAAAGCTTATTAACAAAAAGTCGAGGTATTCATGACCGGGCAAGGATCGTGGCGAAAATCTCGGCACGAATCAAATCAAGAACGTTATTTAGCCAATCATGAGACTTCTATACTTAGAATTGTATCATAAGTAGAATTACTCTATTATATAAAGGGAGTTCTAATCTTTTGTAATCATCTAGTTCTCGCATATCAAAGCAACACAATACACTTTTTCTCTCTTAAGCTCTCTTGTTCGTCAATTCAGTTTCATATTTCTTAATTACACACACAGCCGGTTTGAGGGCGACCTAGCTCGAGGGCCAAATTACATTTTATACTGGTTTGCTTTATTTTACCGTCAATTTATAGCATTAATTATCATATTTATCAGTTTGTGCTAGGTGAAATCACATATCCTTAAAACCACTTATAAATTTAATTGTTATCCGATTTTAAGAATAAACACATTTCATAAAACATACAAGATAATTAGGATAAACCAATCCATAGAAAAAGCTATAACATCCTAGAAAGAACAATTCCAAAACTTTCTATTTTCATGTTGAACCTTTCTAATCATGGCTTCTTAATCTTTAAGAACATAAGATATATATATTCTGATCCATAATATGTAAGATATAATAAGCCACCATAACATAAAGCTACTTGAGAGATCCATTTTTCTAAAATAAGACCAAAGTTGAATTCGTTATAACTGATCCTTATTATTTGTAATAATGGTACAACTTTATCTAATGGTCCATCTAATGATGCTTAGTTTCATTTTATGAACTTATAGATATCTTAAAGAAGTGAGGGTGGGGCTATCAACCTCGCTACATGAACTACATATGTATATATAAACAAAAAGGTTTAGTCAGGAAAAGCTAAAAGCTTGTGTAAATTAATTTTGGTTAATGCATGTATGAAAAATTAATCATTGATCTACCATTGTCTTTTATCATTTTGTGGTTTTTATTTAATAGGTGTTTTTACTTTTCCGTACTTTGTTTTTTTTTTTCTTTTTTCTTGAGAAGATAATCCAAACAGTTTTATAACAAACAAACAAAGCATCATATACATCAGCAACCCATTAATTGATTGTCTTTTAATTTTCTAGGGTAGGGAGGGGATTAAGACTCTCGAGCCACTAACTGTCCCCCCTTAATTTTCTCTTTGATGGTGATTTTGAAGTAATATACACTAACTATTGTCGTTGTAAGTCAACTTAATATGATAGTTAAGAGGTCGTTTCGTAGCTGGTTAAGAAAAAAGTTATTCATGTATTGGAGACAACATAATTTATACAATGTTTGATAGTCATTAATTATTTTGTACAAAATTAAGCATAACTAATACCATGTTTGATTGTTAATTTACAATTCTACATAAATAATACACGTATAATTAAGTTATGAAGGCTCAATCTTTGTATTATTTGACTAGTCTCTCCGTACGCGCGTTGGACGTATACCCCATATTACTATAATATATATATATATATATATATCGGAAGGTTTTAGGGGATGAAATTTCCCATTTCAGTGTCTAGGTTTTGAAGGTGGTATTCCCAATTTATCACAAAGTATTGGATAGCAACAATTACAAAAGATATATCTATTTTTAATAAATATAAAATACATAATTATCTTATGATTAAGTCAAAAATAATATTTCGCACTCATGAAAGAAAAATATCAACATTTACTGATAAGATCGCATATTTTATGAAGAACAAACCTGAGTTGCCATGTAGTTATTATATTATTATAAATAGTATTGGAGATTAAAATCAATTTTTAATTAACCGTACTATTTTACGCCAACATAATAATATAGGTTAATTGTTAAAAGTTTTGTTGAATAGGTAATAGTTACCTTACAAAATAAATTAATAGTATCTTTATGAAAAGATAAAATAATTGGCAACTCCTTCTACTTAAATAAACTCATGACCATTTGAAGTATACTTGTTATATATGTGCGAGTTTTTTCGTTGGAAAATAAAAGTCTCTTTGATTCAAACCTCAGTGCTAATATTTTCTGTCGAGCTTTAGCGTGGACATATTTTCCAAATCCATCGACAAACACTTAAGATGATACTAACTAATATTGAATATTTGCAGACGTTTTACTTCTTAAGTGCATATAGCAAGATCAATAACAATCTCATATATTCGTCTATCTCCACTTAAAACTATACAAAACCCTTCTTTAATGCTTGAACTAACAAGTGTTCATCATATAGTGGTTGATATGATTGTTATAAACTTGTCTATTTGGTGGAATTTTCTAGTGCCGAAATTTCTCAAAGTGCTGTATACATTTTGACACTGAAATTAAACGTTTCGAGTGCTAAAAATTGCATAATAATTTAATAATTATAAAATAACTATCACATCTTTTAATGAAAGATGCATCCCTCAGTAATGGATGACACCTTTTCTAATATTTGCTTAGTTTTTTATTTAATTATTAATGTATTAAATATAAAATTACTTTTAGTCTTTCAACTTTCTAGTTTAGAGCTTCCCACTTTTAAATTAGTATAGATAGATGTGGGGTAGAAGATGGAATAACTAATACATATATTAATAATACATGGATATAATATTGAGATGACAAATTTGCCCCTATCACTTTACATATAAAGGCTTCCTTCGATAGATTGATCTGTATCAAACCCTTTAGAGAGCAAGCATGGAGATACTAATGCCTCACTGTTAGGCTCTTCCTCTGCTCAATCTATTAGAGACAGAATCAGTAAATAAGTATTTTACTTTAAAATCTGTATAATGTATATCAATTTTAATACAACAAACCAAATACTCAAAAAATAAAATAAATAATCCTTGTGTAACCAATCCATGTATAAGTAATACCTGCATAACTAATTCCCGCATTACTTATTCCTGCATAACTAATACTTGTATAACTAGTATCTGCATAACTCTAACCGGCAACCAAACGACCCCCAAAGGTTCTTTGTACCGATAATTCATAGTACTTAAACTCCACAATTATCTTCGCTCACTTGATCAACTGGAGGTGAAATCTAGGTCAGAGGAAGAAGCAGAGCCAAGATTTGAGTTTTATGAATTCTGAAGTTGCATGTCGTCAAACCCATAGCTCGTCATTAAATTCTACAATTAAATATTAGTATATGTTTAATAAATTTATTAATATAAATACAAAGTTTAAGTAAAAGTTACTAGATTCATTCGATGCCATATATAATATTGACTCATTGCCTCATATTCTATACCTTTCACAACTAATTCGTTAGCCTATGTTTTTCTTACTTTCATTTCTCATTCAAATTAATTGAAGACACAACATATATAGAAATGTTTCATGCTTTACGCATGGACTTCAATTACTATATATTTATACTTACCGTGATATTTACTTCTGAAGAATCGATCTGTCATAAATCGGGGGTGGGGGTGGGTTGTGGGTTGGGGGGGGGGGGTTTACTATAGTCCCATTACACCAAAATATAGTTGGCAATTTAGTTGGATAAATTTTTATACAAATAGCCGGTTATATTTATTGTTTACTATTTCTAGCCATATATATATAAATTATGTATTGATTATACACATATAATACATAAATTCTGCATATTATATATTTATCGGTTATTTTAGTTTGAGTATTGGAGTAGACGGCTATTTGGGTTAGTACTTCAAAAAATACCACAGTAAAAAACTAACAATTGTAATAAAGGAAGGGGGAAGGAAAAATAATACACTCAGTTCAAAGTGCTAAAATGTGATTTTTACATTCATATACACTATATGAAATTATATTATCCTCCATACTCAAGTTTTACTATAATTATATTTTATATACCTAATTACCATTTATGTACATTTTAAGGGAATTAATGATAATAATTAGTGTCCTAAAATAACTCTAACGTATCTTCCACTCCCCCCACGTTTCTCTCTCCACGTCCCACCCCTCTCCCCATATATCTTGCACTCACCCACTTCTACCATTGACAACCATTAAAAAGCTTTGAAGCTTTAAAATCGAATTTGGATTTTCAAAAAACATTATTTGTTTGAATTGGTGTTGTTGCAAAGAATTGGGAATTCTCTCTACGTCTCTCTATCTCTCAATCCCTAATTTCAGTAATGTAAAGCAAAGGAAAAGAGAGCAGCAATTCCACCATTGACAGCCATTAAAAAACTTTGAAGCTTTGAGTTCGAATTTGGATTTTCAAAAATCATTATTTATTTGGATTGGACGTTGTTGCAAACGATTGAGAATATAGTTTGAAGTTTATATCTCAATTTTGAGGGTATTTTGGTGAACATTAGACTTGATTTTGGTTGAATTTCAGATTGAAACTCGAAGAAGAAGAAGAAGAAGAAGAAGAAGAAGAAGAAGAAGAAGATGATGATGATGACATGATATACATTATATTTACGAAATTGTAGTAAAATTGTAGAAAAATTATATTTTGTTGTTTATATATATATATTTTTTATTTAACTATTGTATGAAAGTTGAACAATGTTGTATAGAAATTATATTTAAGTTGTATGATATTTTAGTTGTATACAACTGAGTAGAAATAATGTATGAAAATTGTAGATAAGTTGTATAATATATAATTAGTTGTATGAAATTTATTTTTACTTTGTATAAATCAAATACAAAATATACAAAAGACATACTATATAAATTTTGTATAAAAATTTGTATTTAAGTTGTATGATATTTTAGTTGTATACAACTGAGTAGAAATAATGTATGAAAATTGTAGATAAGTTGTATAATATATAATTAGTTGTATGAAATTTATTTTTACTTTGTATAAATCAAATACAAAATATACAAAAGACATACTGTATAAATTTTGTATAAAATTTGTATTTAAGTTGTATGCTATTGTAATTATATTTAACTGGATAAAAATAATATGTAAAAGTTGTAGATAAATTATAGATTTGAGATGATAATTCCATTCTTTGCTCAAAAGAGTGGAATAAATCTGCTTTTCATAATATCTTTGTAATTCTTTTGATGAACTTACTAATTACAATAAAATTCATTCTATTCATTCATACAAATCTAGTTATATTTTGAAAATCTAGAGATCTGGATGGCCGTGCGGATTACCGCCAGCTCTGTAGATCTTGGGACAACATGGTATCAGAGCCCTGGGTAATTTATGGAAACATGAAACAAAGTATATAGTATACAACATAGACATGAAATTCTAAAATTCTTTAATTTATGGATTTTGGAGAAACTAGTATAAAAAGTA
>ML439636.1:102353-165534 GCA_005239525.1 Nicotiana knightiana | reverse complement strand
TATGAATTTCCTGTGTCGCTTCACCTAGCAAAGCGATTTCAGCGCAAATAGCAAGTGCATCTGTAAACGGATTACCTCTATCAATATTGGTACACGCATCACTAGATGTCCGTTGTACAGTACCAACAGGTGCATGATCTCCATCACCACTTGGTGCATCTCCTTCATAATCAACACCTTGATCATCTACACCTTTCTTGCTTGCAACATTCACAGTTGATAAATGTTCATCAACTACAACTTTGCTAGGTTGATCAACGCTGGGATTTTCGTTGTTAAATTGTTGTTCAACACGTTGATCTCCTTCAACATCCACTCTCATAGGAGTAACATATTGATGCGCTTCATCATGAGCAGCATTCATATCTGACAGATTCTCAAATGAGGTTATCATATTGTCGAGACTTATCTGCTCCATTTGATTTCTCGACAATGTTGAACAACTCTTGAAACTTCTTATCAGAATACTCCTAGAAAAAAATTGCTAACAATGATTAATCTAAAATAACATTAGCACAGAAAAAAAAAGGTTTCTCTATAAATTAGCTTACCTTGACTTTTTCAAAAACTTCATCAACAATAGCTGATCGCTCATCCTCTTTAAACTGAGCAACAACTTCTTTTGCAATTAATTTTCTTTCTCCATCTGCTTGCCTTTTAACTTCATTCGTTATCCTCTAGTATAGATACACAAAACAAAACTTCAGGTACAAAAGAATGCTGAAGTTCATCACAAAGAGAAAAAAAACTTAAGCTACTACTATACTTCAGCTACTAGCATGCTGAAGTTCATCACAAAAAGAACATTAACTTCAGCTACAAGAGTACTGAAGTTCAAGAAAAACAGAACAAAACTTCAGCTACTAGAATGCTGAAGTTCATCAAAAATAGAATAAAAACTTCAGCTACTAGAATGCTAAAGTTCATGACAAAGAGAACAAAAACTTCAGCTACTAGAATGCTGAAGTTAAGAACAACAGAACAAAAACTTAAGCTACTAGAATGCTGAAGTTCAGGAAAAACAGAACAAAACTTCATCTACTAGAATGCTGAAGTTCATCAAAAATAGAACAAAAACTTCAGCTACAAGAGTACTGAAGTTCAAGAAAAACAGAACAAAACTTCAGCTACTAGAATGCTGAAGTTCATCACAAAAAGAACATTAACTTCAGCTACAAGAGTACTGAAGTTCAAGAAAAATAGAATAAAACTTTAGCTACTAGAATGTTGAAGTTCATCACAAAAAGAACAAAAACTTCAGCTACTAGAATGCTGAAGTTCATGACAAAGAGAACAAAAACTTCAGCTACTAGAATGCTGAAGTTCATCACAAAAAGAACAAAAACTTCAGCTACTAGAATGCTGAAGTTCATGACAAAGAGAACAAAAACTTCAGCTACTAGAATGCTGAAGTTCATCACAAAAAGAACAAAAACTTCAGCTACTAGAATGCTGAAGTTCATGACAAAGAGAACAAAAACTTCAGCTACTAGAATGCTGAAGTTCATCACAAAAAGAACAAAAACTTAAGCTACTAGAATGCTGAAGTTCAGGAAAAACAGAAAAAAACTTCAGATACTAAAATGCTGAAGTTAAGCACAAACAGAACAAAACTTCAGCTTTAAACATGATGTAGTTTTACAAAAAACACACAAAAATAAAACTAAAAATTCAGCACAAAAACTTACAGAACATATTCTATTGACTAATTCATTGTCAAACACCGTTGTAGAACGGTTAGAACGACTCTGGGTACGAGGTGATTCAGCGGTTGAAGTTCGACGGGTTTCTTTTGGTCGACTCCGACTACGTGGTGATTCACCAGTTGAAGGAACCGCATTAACTACCCTTGAACGAACCCCGCTGCAAGGCAATTGTCCAATCAATGGCATTGAATTCAATTCCTCTTCTGTAGGAATTATATCCAATACCTTAAATTTCCGATATTCCTGTTTAATACAAAAAAAGTACATTATGAAAAATAAAATAAAAGTAATACATCAACATATTAACAAAACTACAAAAAATAAAAAAACATTCACTTACAGAATGATTACTGAAATATTTCTCAAGTTCTTTATATTTGGGCTCTCCCACACATATATAACATAACATCCTGGGGAACTGAGGAGAATCAAGGTACTCGTCTTCTTTAATATACCTATTTCTAAGATCGGGGAAACGCTCATAAAACCAAACACACAATGGATATGAAAATCCACCAATAGTATACTCTGTTGAATGTTCGTTGGATTAGTTATCCAATGCATGTTTCATTGAAGTAATGAGCTTCTCATAAGAGACATTACCCCAAGGATAAGCAGCACAAGCATTATCGTCTTCGACAATCGCTGCATAATCCTCTAGTACCGTTGATTCATTCTTTTTACCAAATATAACAGACTCCACAAGAAGAATTTCCATCAGTTTAACTGCATCTTCATCGCTCTCGCATACATGTTTGAAATTTGCATCGTCCTTCTGAATTTCATTACGAGACATAAAATCTCGAATGTCCTTCAAGGTCACACCCTTAGACTTACCAAAATATCTTTTCAAGATCGTGCTCTCGCGTTTAGATGGTTTTTCAACATTATGTGCGGTGATCCTCAAACCGCACATAATGTGAAAGTCTTCAAGGGTGAACGATACATTATGCCCAAAAATCTTGAAACTAATGGAGTCTCGATCATTGGTGAATATACGAGAAAGGCACAAGCAATGAACCAACTTCATGCTGCACTTCAAGTTCTCCATAGCCAAAATGTATCGAAAAGTACCATTAGTTAACTTTTCTTCTTGTGCAGGAGTCAAGAAAGATTTGATGAAACTCTTCAAATCGTGGTTACCCTTCCAGTAAGCAGGGCAGTTAAACCAATCTCGAAAATCAAAATACCTTTCCCCTGCTCTTGTAGGAGGAACACTACGGACTGAAGGAGCTTTTGATTGTGTACGGTTTTTAGATGCTTTAGCTGCTGGAGGATTTGAAGAAGCCATCTGTTGAAAGAAAGTAAAAGATATCAGTTAAAAACATCATCTCAAAGAAGACAAAATCAGCAAATATAAAACAAAAAGCTTCAGCTCCCAATATGTTGAAGGGTCACCAAAAACAAAACACAAAACTTCAGCTCTCTATATGCTGAAGTTTCAGCAAAACAAAGCACAAACTTCAGCTCCAAAACAAAAACAGGCTGAAGTACAAAACACAAAACTTCAGCTCCCTATATGCTGAAGTTTCAGCAAAACAAAGCACAAACTTCAGCTCCAAAACAAAAACAAGCTGAAGTACAAAACACAAAACTTCAGCTCTCTATATGCTGAAGTTTCACCAAAACAAAGCACAAACTTCAGCTCCAAAACAAAAATAAGTTGAAGTACAAAACAATAACTTAAGCGCCCAAATATGCTAAAGTTCACCAAAACAAAACAAAAAACTTCAGCTCCTAAACAAAAACAAGCTGAAGTTCACCCGTTACAAAATACAAAACAGACACACACGTTCAAAAACTTCAGCATATTACCAAAACAAAACAAAAACGTAAAATCCCAAACATCAGCTACAAAACAAAAGCATCAACTGCTAAAACGCTGAAGTTAACCCGTTACAAAACAAAAAAACCCAGCAAAGCACAAATTTAAACACCAATAATTAAACACACAAAAAAAAATATCAGCTCCATAAAATTAAGGTATACATGATAAAAAATCACTATAGAACTAACCCCTAACAACCTATCAAACATAAATATAAAAAAAAAACAAAAAAAAAGACAACCCTATAGAACATGACTATCACAAAAAAAAAAAATAATACCCAGAACGTAAAGGTACTGTAATGTACCTGTGATTATACGTAATATTGTTGGCGAACAAACAGTTGAAGCGATGAATATCAAAAAACAATGACGATCGTAAAAGCGAAGAACGGGAGAGAGAGAGAGAGAGAAAGAGAGTATTTTTGCAAAGTATAGGAATGGAAGTAGAGGAATGGGGTTTACTTGAAGAGAAAGTAGGCTTGACTGCTTGTAAAAGAGTAAAATTGTCTTTTCGAAAGGCTTTTAACAAAAAAACGGATACCGATATAAACATAAAAATAAAGCAGGTACAGGTTAAAGAGGATTTGGGCGCCCTGTACAATTTTTATTTAAAATAGTCCGTCTAGCACTTCGTGAGTCGCGGCCGGCTCACCATTTTCTAAAAATATTTATCATATATATTTTTTAAAAGTTAAGTTATGACTTCCAAATATGACTTGACTTATTAACTTGAGCAAACTCCTTTTCTTTGTGAAAAATATTTACCTCTTTTTTGTTTTTCCTTTGGGTGAAAATACTACCTATTCTTAATTAAGTAAATCGGTCCTCCTAATTAACTCAAATTTATTTTATATATAGTGGAAGAATATTAATATAATGCATGAGAAAACGCGTAATTACATTACAATTAAGATTAAAATACAGATAATGTTTCTACATCTCGTCGCATTTGGCATTTCTCCATCTCCCAAACCAAACTAGTCTTTTCTCCTTTTCTTTATATTATTTTTTCTTCTTACTTCACCCAAGAATGAACATATATATAGATAATATATTAAAAGTAAATTAGATTAGAAGTTGCACCTCTCAAAAGGTAAAGAGGCCAAAAAGAAACTCTGAAAAATTTTAGGGTAGCCTCGTCGCATGAGACATGAACGACCCCTTTATGTAGCAAAACCTTATGTCTCCAAGTTCTATATTTGTTAAGAGTTAAGACCAATAAATTTATGTGGTTGAAGAACTCAATCATTATAGGGATGAAAATTGACCATATCTTATTCCTTTATAATTAAAGAATGAGCAAAAGTTTAAACCAGTATTTCTCAACATCCTCCTCACCAGCTTTGTTCTAACACATCTTTGAAAAGTCTACTCGAATTTCCAAATGACTTTTGAGATTATAGTGGTTTTCTTGTTTTTATTACTGGTGTATTTTTTATAAATTATATATCTTCTATTTGAATAATTGTGGTATAAATAATTCCAAGATGGCTAATCCCCGAATCAAAAAGATTGTACCAGACATAAAATAATTTTACAATTTATCTCTTATCCTACCCACCAAACGATCCCTAAGAGTAGGACATGGCTTTTTATGTACTATTGTACTTTATTTAGTAGAACCAAAATGGCAGAATCAGGTGAATATCAATTAACTTATATAACCAATTCTATCATACTTACGTACTAATATTACCAATCTTTTGCTGGTTATTCGTTTTTCTTTCTAAAATTCAGATGGACGATGATCGGGGAGCCAGAACTTCGATACCGAATTCGGCCGAACTCAGTAGCTTTAGTCCAAATTATATTTATCTTAAAAATTCATTGAATATTACAAATTCTTACTTTAGAACCACTAACATAAAAAAGATTAAAATCTTTGAACAATTCAGTAATATAGTCAATAATCAGCCATGCGTCCGTCTCATATATTCAGGACAAATTGATCTAACAGACTAATAGATACAATTATACAACTATAATTCGTGGTTAAAAACATAAACATGGAATTCAAAACCCTAGAATATCTATACAGAGGTCTAGAGCAGTGGGAAAACAAGTGAAAACTCTCTTTTTTGAAAAATAAATAAATAATGATTGTCGATTAGTAATGGTTTTATTCAAATTATTTTTAAAATTCTATTGGTCTCATAGTAGTGGTATTTTCTTTTTGCCCTATTCGTCTCTTATCTTCCAACAAAACCTTCTTCCCGCGACTAAGGCTTTCAAATGTATTCTCAAGATAAAGAAAATAAATCATATTCAAAGATTAATAAATACAATTATTATACGCTTATTCATGCAAGTTGATTGATTTCTATTCCGACCATTTGAAGCCTTTGGTTTATTCAATGTGTTATGTGTATAACACGGAAAAAGGGTACTCAAAATCTCCAGCTCACTTGGAAAAAATCATACTCGTTTAATTTTTTTTTTTTTTTTTAAAGGGAAGAAATAATGCACTAGGTTAAAGAAACAAAACAACGAACCATGGACATATTTGCAGACGTGCAGACCACCACTCAATTTGATTTTGTTGGTTGTATTCTCTGCATTTTTTGTTTAAATTCTTCTTGTTGATGATAGAGAAAAACAGTTTTTATTTTCGAGCATATATTCTGACTAACAAAACGAATTTCAAATAATGATAGATTTTTCTCGTACTTCAAGCTAACTGGAACATACTTTAATTACTTCAAAAGTTTGTATCATGATCAAACAATTACTTGCACATAGAGATGGCAATGGGGCGGGCGGGTGGGTTCAGCTTTAACCCATGAAGAATTCAAGCCGCCCCGCCCCGTCCCACGTAACAAATTTTATGTTTTCAACCCACCCGCACCTACCCACATAAACCCGCCCCGCCTCGCAAAGCACAAAATTCCCCTTTTTCATTTTTAAAAAATAATGAACTAAAACAAGTTTAATATTTTTTTTCTCCAGATTGTTAAAACCCTCGCATGATATGACTGAACTCTTTAGTGATTTTTCTTTTGTCATATGATACAATAGTCAACATGGTTATTCTTCTCCTTTTTTCTACTTTCAGTGGAAATATTTTTTTTATTTTATGAAGGAAACCAAACAAAAACTTGTGCTAACAAATTATAAATTTGTGTCATATAGTACTAACTAATATTTCTGAATGTCGCATCTTTTACAACTACGATATATGTACTACCTTTTTTTTTTTAATTTTCTTATTATAGAGCTCTTCGTTTTCTTGGTATCAAGATACTTTACAAGTTAAAGTCTTTTGGTATCTTTATTTCTTTTGAATAAAATAAATCTATGATATAGAGCGCTAGTATAACTTTGACTATTATATAGCTATGACTGAAAAAATATCAAATAGTGTAATCATGATGGGTTAATGATAAAAGAAATCTTTACTTAAACAGTTTTAAAAATAAAGAAGTAAAATTAAACAATAAAATGCTTGTAAGTTGTAGCTGAAAAGTAAAAGCAAAAAAATAGAAGAGGAATGGTTGCTTTTGTACAAACTGCAGTCGCGAGGAAACCCGTGAGGAAACCTGTCAAAACCCGCAACCACCCCAGATCTTTATAAAACAATTTTAACCCGCCCTGCAATCGCAACCGCGCCGCATAAGATCAAACCCACACCTAACCTGTTTAAAATCAAACCCGCCTCGCCTCGCACTCACACCCTCCCATTATCATTCCTACGTGCACAAAGACTTTGAGATCTTAGGATTAAAGGTAAAACTTACTTGTGAAGATGTGATAATTAGTTAACCAATGGATTCATTGTGTGAAAAATCACTAAAGCATATTTGCGAACCAATGCACTGGTAGAGGCGATTTAGACGGTATAATGATAACGATAATCTAATGTATTTATTTCGTATTTATTTTCAGAAAAGAGATGCACATTACTCAAAGCTCATTCCATATACAAGTCTAATAATGTCCCATATGGACTGTTGATGGTATGCTGGAATTCCGTGTTTTAGTCATAGTTTGCACTCTAATCACTCAATTTTACTTGTGGTTGAGTTTAAATAATAGTAATTTGTGCTTATTACGTGTTTTATGCCTTGCAGGAAATGATTCTGAGCTATTAAGATTTGGAGCTAATTTGAACAAGTTGGAGCTTTGAAGTCTGAGTAATAGCCGAAGAAATTACACAGGGATCATATACGGGGGTCAAGAATCTAGTCTGGATGTCAAAAAGTGAGAAAACAAAAATTACTCTGAGAAAATTGCACTACCGCGCTACGCCATGCATAGCGGGGCGCGTGCGCTAGTGTAAAATTCCTGCAGAGTGAGAAAAATAGGCCTCTGAACTTTCCCATTGCGGTGCACGGCGTTGCTCGGTGTGTCACGGTAGTGTATTTTCTCGCCCAACTTTTCCACTTCGGCTTGGAAAGGATAGTTTCGTCCGGGCCCATTCCTACATGGTATAAATACATTAAGAATATAATCTTTAGAGGACTTTTGATCTTGGAAGCTTTGGGAGAGCATTGGAGGATACAAGACACAGGATTTCATCATCTTTCCATCAATTCAATACAGGAGCTTGGATTGCAATGTTAGATTGATGTTTTCTTATTCTTTAACTATATTTGTGATAAATTCCTCTATGATTATGGAATAGTTTCCCTTAGGGTTTGACGTATATGGTATTTTGATTAATATTTATGGATTTTAACTCTAGTTCTTTGCTTGAATTTGTTTATGTAGTGATCACGCCCAACTCTAGTCCTAAAAAGGATAAGTGGTCGCTGCAAATATAATCCGGTCTAAAAGTCCGGAGTCGAATCCCATAAAGAACTAAGGTTTCGCTATAAGTGTTTAGTATCACTAAGAAGACAAGCTCGAACAATTGCTAAGTTATAAATATTAAGATTCTTATATCTAACTAAGAAACTAAAGCAGTAAATTAACAACTAAAGATACTAAGGGTTGGAGATTAAATTTAGGAGGTCTAGAGTTATGATTTTTTCTAAATCTTGGAATCCTTCTCTCTATGTTCCTACAATTTCGCCTATGTATTCTCTACTGATCGTGAGCACTTTAGGTGCCGTAATTCTCTCTCTTGAGCAACTACAACAATTTAGTAGACATATTCTCTCGAACTACGCTAGTTGACTTTATCTAACCGCTCATTATGACCACATCATGGCTTTATTATTTCTAAACCTACCTTTAAACCCGCTGTATTGATTTCTCACATATGTGTTAGGAGTGACGTTGTTCAACAACCACCTAAATATGTATCCTTTCTCAAGCAACACATAATAAATAGGCATAGTCAATTGATGGCCATTCAATCAACTGAAATAAGTACGTAGTTGAACAAATAGACAAATTCAAAGGTTAAATCATATTAAAACATAACAAGAATTCATCCTCCAAGGGGTTCCATCAAAACCCTAGATAACAAATTAGCTAATCATAATAGTATGCATAACTAAAATACTATAATTCATAACTAATAATGGAAATAGGAAGAAGAAAGTGAAAAACTCGTAGAAGAATTCCCCGCCTTGCTCCTATTGTGTCTCTGACTCCTTAGGTCCAAAGTGAGTCAAAAGTCCTCAAAATACTATTTTTCATGTATATATACCAAGTAGGGTCGGGCCCAAACAATTATACCTTCTCCTACGCGAAAAAGGACACTTTTTCCGGACAGGACATGCGCGGCCGCGCACTTTAGCCAGTATTCTGCCCTATTTGCACGGTCAGTGCGCGGCTGCGCACTTGCCACGCACTTTTCACCCTTTTTACCCTGTTCTATGGAGCCTAAATGGAGTTTAGCCACGCACTTTTCACCCTTTCTCCCTGTTCTGTTTGGAATTTTGAAAAACATAAAACATGAAGGTTGTAGCCCTTTGAATTAGCTTTCTAACCATATATTGTGGAGCCCAAGTGGAGTTCTGAGCGAAAAGTTATGTGCATTTTACTAGACAGTGCGCAATATGCCTACTCGATTCTTCGTTCGTTCTTAACTATCATCAGTGGATCCCCGAACACAATCCCGGCTTAATTCCTTGGGCTTTTACTCATACTTCAAAGCTCCAAATCACTTGAATTCATTCCATAACATCTACATAGCTCGGAATCACTCCTAAAGGCATAAAACGAACAATGAGTGCAAAACACTAGCGATTAAAACTCAAACTCAATTAAAGTGCAGTAAATTAGAGTGTAATAAGCGGCTAAAATACGTAATTATAGCCTATTATCATGGAGCTTTGAATTTTTGCAACTTTTTTTGGTGAAATTACAAGTAATTACAGTTGAAAAAATAAGATGTAAAAAAATAAATTAATATTCTTCAAGCTAATGAGCGGATATTTCGCTCTCTTTAAGAAAATTCAAGGCCGTTGCAGTAGTATCTTCACTGGTCCAGCAGTAATACTTTTGACTTGTCCCCTCCAGGATACAACAGTTCGACAACGTCGTATGACTCGAACAAACCCTGGACAAGTTGAGTTCAAAGCTCCACCAAAATAAACACTTTCCTTCAAGAAATAATATTCTCTTTTGTAAAGAATAAGTTGGAGACTAAGATTTTCTCTTTCTTTTAACGCACTTTTTTTACAATACAACCACACCTTTCATGTACACCATAACACTTTTCTCATACTCACTACCATATTTTATCATCTACAAGACAAGGAAGAAACGCCACTATCTATAGGTGTAAAATGTCTTCCATAAAGTAAACAACAAAGTAGTGGGAAATTGTAGAACATGGTTGGTGGTTATAAAATTTAATCTTTAGTAGGTAATTAGTGGTAGATCATGGCATTAGTGGTTTCATGAGTTACACCACAATAATGATCACTTTCTTGCAAATTTATAACCACTATCTCACAAGAAATAATGCACTTTAATATTGTAATTTTAATAATAAAATGCACTAACAACTATATTCCCCCGCTTATTTTAATATTAAAATAAGAGAGTTTACCAGTTCAAGGGAGACTATTATGCATAATGAAGATATGCTCTGCATTGACTCCACTTAGTAAAACAACAATTTCTACGCCAGAGTCAGTAGTGGTCTCGGACTTGAACTATGACTGCTTTAGGGAAAGAAAGAATATTGCTTACACATAATAATCAAGGTGTTGACATGAGCTTTATTAGCCATCACATTACGACATTGTGTTATCTCGATTTTCATGAGTGTTTTTTAGAATAAGCCAAATTCTCATAGGAAGCGGCCTACTTCCACACTCACATTGGTGAAATCTGTCAAGGGTGCTCCTGTAACTCTAACACCCCACTCATACGAGCTGCAGATTTTCATTAAGAGTTAATAAAAAAACTCAACCTCGCAAATCGTTACAAGATAAATGCACTCACACCATAGGGATGGAACAATAATAAAAATAGTGCATTTCAAACCAAGTCATCATATGATTCGTTCTTTCCATTGAACCTGGTTATAGGATCTCTAGTCCCCAAGTTGGATTTTCTCATATATGACTTTTGAGTTTATGGGCTTCAATCCCATCCCTCTCGATGTACTCCAGACCATTTTTGTTTTCAATGCCTTTGTTAGTGGATTTGCATAATTATCACATAATCAACATCAATTTTATCACTTTTCAAATATCATACAATATTGTGTTTTCTCCTTATAGGTCTGGATTTACCGTTATAATAACGATTTTGCACACTACCACTAGCAGTGGTGCTATCACAATGAATTAAAATAGGAAGAATTGATTTTTCAAAATAAGGAATTTGAAATAATAAATCTCTCAACCAATTCACTTCCTCACTAGCTGAAGCTAAAACAATTAGTTCAGCCTCCATGGTAGAGTTAGCATTTTTTTTTTAATTTCCAATAAATAGCACCACCTCTCAAAGATAAATTGTTCAAATCTGCATCACAAAAGCCTTCAAGTACAACAGATATTTTTTATAAAATAAGTCATAGGCTTTTGTTCCAAGTAAATACTAACTCTTGTTATGTCATATCAATGTTCATTACCTGGCTTGCTTGTAAACTTACTAAGTACTCATACTGCGTATGCAATCTCAAATCAAGTGTAATCAGTCACATATTCTCAAGCTTCCAATTAAGCTAGCATATTCCTCTTGATTTATCACATCATTATCACTTTGTACAGGAAATAACACTTGAATCAAAAGGAGTTACAACATGCTTGCAATCAATAAAATTATTTTTTTTTCAAAATTTTCTCAACATAATGTGATTAGTCAAGGAAACTTGCCTCATACAAATCTTTCGTGTCAAAATAACTACTACGCATAAATTTAGTTTCTCCAATAACATTCATGTTAGAGTCAAAAATTAATAAATCATCAATTTAGAGGCAAACAACAACATGTGAATTATTCCAAGAGTTATCATAGATGCACTTATCTCACTCCTTGATTTTATCAACTTTCGCTCATGCATGAATACTCAAATTATTCATGCAAAGTTTTTTTTACCCCCACTATTTTTTGCATTATAAAATTTATTTTTCATGAAAAAAAATATCACATATTCATGAAAAATATAAAGTAAAATTTTTTATACCTTTCCTTCGCTTGAGCTAAGCAAGTAGAAAAATACTTTACACTTCTATCTTTTAAAGAGACTGAATTTCTACCTTGATATCTGCTATTTTTTAACTGCATAATTTTTTTTTGAATCTCCTTTAAATTATTGATGAAATTACAAGTAATTATAGTTGAAAAATAAGATGTAGAAAAATAAATCAATATTCTTCAGGCCGATGTGCGGATATCTCACTCTCTTTAAGGAGATTCAAGCCCACTGCGATAGTACCTTCGCCGGTCAAGCAGTAATACTCTTGACTTGTCTACTCCAGGATACATTAGCCCGACAACGTTGTATGGCTCGAACAAACTCGGGACAAGTTCTTGAGTCCAAAGCTATACCAAAATGAACATCTTCTTTCAACAGAAATAATATTCTCTTTTGTAAAGAATAAGTTAGAGACTAAGATTTTCTCCTTCTCTTTAACTCTCTTTTTCACAATACCAACCACACCTTTCATGTACACCATAACACTTTTCTCATACTCAACGCCATATTTTATCATCTACAAGACAAGAAAGAAACACCACTATCTATAGGTGTAAAATCTCTTCCATAAAATAAATAATATAGTGGGATAATAAAATTGTAAAACATGGTTGGTGGTTACAAAATTTAATCTTTAGTAGGTAATTAGTGGTAGATCACGACATTAATGGTTTCATTAGTTACACCAAAATAATGATCACTTTCTTGCAAATTTATAACCACTATCTCACAAGAAAAAATGTGCTTTAATATTATAATTTTAATATTAAAATACACTAACACCTATAACTTTATTCACCTGTCTATTTAAGAAAAAAAAAGGAATATTTTAGTGATTATCTTTGCATTATTTTGTTTGATTTAATTCATCGATTCTCTTTAAGTAATTCGAAGGACTTGTTGAATTGTTGACTAAATCAAGATAGGAGAATATTCGAGAGACGGTTTCCTGAAGACTAATCTATTAACGCATGCTTGCATATTTTCGCAATGCTTATATTAGTTCACCTCATAGAGTTAATATTTAATCAAGAGAGGAGTCTTGACTACACGTTTGAACTAATTATCGAGTGAATTCGTGAGAATCATTATAATATTAGAGTGAATTAAACTAGAGTTGGATCCCAAATAGCTATTTGCACCTATCCTGTCATGACACTTATATCTCTCATTGATAAGAAACCGACTTTGCTAATCTCTAGTTCTTTGCAGTCAATTGTCAATTGCTTTACTTTAGTATTTAATCGTAGTTCGTAATCATTCCAATCAAGTTTTGATCATCCTGAATAGCAATTAAATCAGGAATTACTAGAGCATTATTTAAATCAAATCCTTGTGCAGACGATAATTAAACTATTATCTTTGGCTAGCGAGCATTAATTTTATGTTGTGTTTTGCACTCGTCAAATTTTGGTGGCGTTGCCGGGGATCGACAATCGATATTGTCAAAATACTTTTTGGTGCTAATTCGAGAATTAGCTTTTTTTTCTTTTTTCTTTTTTTAGTTAACTTATCTTCAAGATTTTTTTTGTAGTACCTGAGAAGTGCTAGGAAGAAATCTTGAAAAGTCTCACTCTGATTCTAGTCCGTACAGGTATGATGTTTCATATAGCACAATTTTAGATTTGATTGGGATGAATACCCTTATTATGACTGGAATGAAAGAGAAGTGAGATGACCATCTCAAGAGGAGAATGGTAGTTTAGAAGAGCTTATGTATAAGTTCAAGAATAGTGTTGAAGAAATATTTGTACAAAATGATGAAACCATTAATAACCTAACAATGCAAGTGAGTCAATTAGTAAGTAGACTTTCAAAAAGTTTATAACATTGTCATGGTGAATATATGGAATGGATACCCCATGAGAATGAGCGTACCCAAGCGGATCAGTATCCACAGAGAGAATTGGCCACTCTGCAAGAGAACTCTGATTCAATTGAGATGATTAAAAATGAGGCTTTTGTTGATTGTGAAGTAATAAAAGAAGAGTTCAAATCCTCCCACCCTTTTCACATTTACAGCCTATACTACAAGAGAATGAGAAATACATGGTCTTGGACATACGGTCGGAATATTTACATGGCGTTTCTTCTTTGTTTTCTTATTCTAACCTTGATCTTGTGAATTTTATTTTTGGGGATTTACATGAAGATACATGGATTGATCTTGTGAAAGAATGCATAAACAAGTTAAAGATGACCATGCAAGAACAATTTGCCGCAAAAAATAAGGCCAAGAAAGAAAGAAAAAAACGGGTCTTGAAGATATCCTCAGAAGACTTGGGCTTAATGAGCTCCATAAATAATTCCAAGGAGAGAAAATGAGGAATGAATTTAAAAATAGGAGTGAAGTTCATAAGTTCTCGGAAAAGGAAAAAAATCAGGGGAGTTTTATTTACCTCTTGCTTTTTACTTGTGTGTCATAGAACATGCCACAATTTAAAGTGTGGGGTGTGAGATGTAAATATGCGTGTATATTTTTAATTTTGTGTTTGTTGAATATTTTTTGACTTTTCTTAACGATGGATTTCCTCGACTGTGTTCTTGAGGGATTAAAGTCGAAGAAGAAATATAAGGTGTTTTTTATTTTTGTTTTATTTTCTTAGGTAGTGTAACAATATCCGCTTGATTTTTCTTTATGCCGCGGTTCTTTTCAAGGGTTTTACTTGAACCAGGTGTAGTTAATTTTTCTTTTGTTAGGAATAGAGAGATCTTGTGCTACGGTGTTAAATGGAGATGACTTTTCTTGACTTTGTTGTGCCTTGAGAGTATAAGTGTCTTAGTTGTGACGCCTAGGCTCAGTTCTTGACTCAGTATAAGTGTCTTAAATTGGTTGATTGTGACTTTGCTTAACTACTTTGACTAGAGAGTCGGGATAGATTGATTCTAAGTGAGTTATGTGCCAATATGTGAGATTTGTTGATGTGCATGTCAGTTGATATCTAGAACTTGTCCCGGGTGTTTGCAAAGCGAAATAGCAGTCTAGTTCAATCTAGGAAGTGATATAGGAATTTTTTTGTGAGCCAATTATATGCTTGTGAGCCACCCAATTAATGTGTGTCTTAGTTAGCCTCTTTGATCCTGTAATCTCGTTTTTTGGAAACTACATTACAAGCATGATCCATTTAGTTTGAATTGACTATCTGTGTGAACCTGTTACCTCTCTTGAGCACTTGAAATTATTACGAGCTTGTTAAAAGCTAAGTAGAGGTATGGTTGACTTTTGAGTGGAACTGATAAGTGCTCTTGAAAAATGGAGAGGACCACTTGTAGGGAATTGTAAAAAATTTGAGTTTGTTTGAAAACAAAAACAGAACTAAGAATAAGAAAAAAGTTCGTGTATGTAATAGAAAGGAAAAAATTGACTTTACTAGTGGTAGATCTCATCTTGTATGTACTTAAAGAAATTGGGAGCTTGATGTTATTATGTGTAAAGGTTGGGGTTGGTTCAATACAAGTGTGGGGTGTAGATTGTTAATGTATATGTATTAAAGTGTTTAGGGAGGTGTAGTCACTATATCCAAATATGTCCTACCCGTCCCGCAACCTACATTACAACCAATTAAAGTCCTACTTGATCTTTGACTGAATGAGCTCAAATTATAGAGTACTACACTATGGGCAAGCATGTTGTATGTTTTCCGTGGTGCGTTAAAGTCCTATTTCTGAGATTAAGTTAATTCTTTCTATCTTGAGTTTTTATTTGTTCTTGAAATTTATGGTGTGTGGAATTACTCTCTATCTTTGGTGTGAGGGCACATGACTTGTGAAGGAAAGGTAATGTATTTCGCCTCTAAATTAGAGTAAGTGAGTAGGGTCTTGAAGAAAATACGTGGTGCTTGGGAGTCAAGTCTTGATGCTAGGATGTTATGATAGGGTACTTAGTCTGCTTTAAATATTCTTGGCATGATGCGTTAGGGAAGTTGTCTGATGAGAAGGTCGTTCGTATGCGAGGTGCAATTTGATTGCTAGAGGATGAGCAATGGTTTAAGTGTGGGATGTTGATGGTAGGCTAGAATCCCGTATTTTAGTCATAGTTGCACTCTAATCAGCGTGTTTTACTTGTGGTTGAGCTTAAATAATGGTGATTTGGCTTATTACGTGTTTTATGCCTTGCAAGAAATGATTCCGAGCTATTAAGATAATTTGGAGCTAATTTGAACAAGTTGGAGCTTTGAAGTCTAAGTAAAAGCCCAAGAAATTAAGTCGAGATCACGTTCGGGGGTCGGGAACCAAGTCTGGATGTCAAAAAGTGAGAAAACAAAAATTACTCTGAGAAAATTGCACTAACGCACCGCGCCATAGCGGAGCGCGAGGTGATAATGCAAAAAAAATAGGCTTTTGAACTTTCCCACTAATGCACCGCCTGGTGCCCCGCGGTAGTGTATTTTCTCGCCTAATTTTTTTCACTTCGGCTTTTAAAGGATAATTTTGTCCGGACCTATTCCTACATGGTATAAATACATCAAAAATATGATCTTTAGATGACTTTTGACCTAGGAAATTTTGGGAGAGCATTGAAGCTGACAAGACACACGATTTCATCATTTTTCCATCAATTCAATATGGGAGTTTGGATTGTAACGTTAGATTGATGTTTTCTTATTCTTTAATTATATTTGTGATGACTTCCATAGTGCTTATATTAGTTCACCTCGTAGAGTTAAGATTTAATCGAGAAAACAGTCTTGACTACACGTCTGAATTAATCATCGAGTGAATTCGTGAGGATTATTATAACATTAGAGAGGATTAAACTAGAGTTGGATCCCAAATAGCTATCTTGCACCTATCCTGTTATGACCCTTATTTCTCACATTGATAAGAAATCGGCTTTGCTAATCTTTGGTTCTTTGCAGTCAATTGTCAATGGTTTTACTTTAGTAGTTAATCGCAGTTCGTAATTATTCCAATCGAGTTTTGATAATCCTGAATAGTAGTTAAACCAGGAAAGTATTATTTAAATTTAATCCTTATAGAAATTATAATTAAACTATACTATCTTTAATTAGCGAGCATTAATTTTATATTGTGTTTTGCGCTTGTCATTGGTTGGTCGTATAAGGTCCCTAAAAGATACAAAACTCTCTAGTACTTTCCGTTTTTCCACTTCCCTTCCATCTAGAGAAATTCATAATAGTTTAATCAGTTAAACTCGTGTGGGTGAGCTTCTCATTTAATAAATGAAAAAGGGAATACTACTGGCTCATAAATGTATTATGCATGTTTTTGTATTAATTAGTATGATCACAATTGGGTGTGAAGAAATATTAAGTAGATCGTGCAACGGCCGGCACGCGGCAGTTATTTTAGAAATGTAATATTCGAAAATGTTCAAAATAGGAACTTTGGAGAAACTGTCTAAGCGTAAAGTTAACTCAGCATGATCTATGATTTACGGGTTCGAAATGTAACAATAACAAATAATGATTGCGTTATGATAAATTGTGTATATTTCACTTTAAGGTGCGATCTTTCCCAAACCTGCATGAATACGAGACTTTTCGTGCACCGAACTAAAAAAAAAAAGATCAAAATTAGCGGGGAAAAGGTCTCCGTGTAGGACTGGTGGTTCGACGCGTGTTGAAGCGTTAACACCGCCGGGAATCTCTGGGGTTGAAGTCCCAAATAAGTCATTAGTGGACGCTGTTCAAAAGATACTTTACATTAATGATCCTTTGATTCTCGGTATAAGTTCTTCTAATAATTTTTTTTGTTGAAGAGCCATGATTCAGTTTCCATCTTAATTTCAGATTAGTGCATCCCAAGAGTTAAGACAACATATATTAGTAATGCAAAAATTTAAACTTCAACACATAAATACACACACCTCTCTCTCTCTCACACACACACCCAAAAAAAAAACACGCACACATCTAATGCCCTTTGGATAGAATTCGATTAAGACTGTTCTTGGCGTCTTTCTTTTTTAAAATTAATAACAGCTATAGTTGATATAATTTTAATTATGATTATTTATCATTAGCGAGATAATGACAACTCATAATCCGACTAGCTACATTCTTACTAAAAATTCTTTACTCCGCCAACAATTATAACTTAAATCCATCAACCAAAAATAAATAAAAAAAAAAAAGTCACATTCCTAATCAGGAAAAAGCAAGCTATATTGGTTATTATTTGCAAACGTAAGCAGACATAGAATTAGGTCAGTCCCTAATGTGCAACAACAACGTTGCTGCAGCTTATTAAACTATTGACTTCAAGTTATAAGCTGTTGCAAGAAAGATTTTTCTTAGTTGTATCATTATATATGTGTAAATAAAATCACCTTGAGGTGGTTGAAATATAACCAAATGCAAACTACAAAGACGTATAGAGGTAAGTTAAGAGTTACTCTCCTAATATGGAATTCTAGTAAACCTCACGTACTTTATGTGTTTAATGAAATGTCTTAAGCAAAATTTTCTTGTTATCTAGTACTCAGTAGTCAGGAATACTGGATATTGTTAGATATGACCTACGGTATCGTAGGTTTACTAGATTATCGGATTGATATATATTTTTATTGGTTTAATCTCAGAAGATCGAAGTATCAAAAATCCAATTTTTAGAACTTTGTATGATAATGTGTCTAAAAATAATTTTGGTTACTTTTTAAAAACTTTGGAGGAGACAGGAGCTAAGCTGGAAGAGTTTATGTCAAATACGATAGCATCACCATCTATATTTTTTTCTCTCTTTTAATTTCCCGATGATGTCATTTTCATTTAGTTAACTCTATTATGCTTAATAAACGAATGATAAAGACCCGCACGTAGTTCTCGAGAATGCCAGATATGATTCTGCAGTATCTATTTCACCAGATCTCATTTCCATCTTCACCTAACTTGGTGTTTAATTTGTTGATAGTAACAGTTTATCCTTTTCTCAATGATTTGAAACTATATATATTCCAAATCATTATTTAAAATGGAGTTCAAGTGTTAGCTTCTGAGTGGTTCTATTATGTTGACCATAATTGCTTGAACCAAGTCTCTCTTTGTTGTAGTTGGCCTTGGCCCATTCTGAACATATAATTGCTAGTTAAATGAGCTGGGGCTTATTCTAATTATTAAATTTACTCCATACATTGCAGATGAACATTCTTTCCTTTTTAGTATATTTCAAAAAGAATGACACGTTCTTATTATTTTGAATCTTTATAACTTTAAACTTCTATTTGATTCTTAATACAGTGGCGGACTCAAGTGGTGGCTATCGGGTTCAACTGAACTCGCTTCACCAAAAAATAATATTGTGTATATGTATAAATTAAGATTAAAGCTGTGTAATTTTGTATAAATATTTATTCGAACCCACTTGACAACTACTATTTTACGACTAAAGTTATATACTTCTAAGATTGAACCCGCTTGCACAAAATTCCGAATCCGCCACCGCTTAACAGCACGCTTTTATAGTCGTAACGATGTCATAACATGCTTTAGGACTGCAAGTTCCAAGGATACTTGTGGTTTGTGTCAAATGCCTTTCTTTGTTTCCTCAAGCTTCGTACCCTGTTAAACAGTGTACATAAAACGAAACTGATGGAGTATAGCTACCAAGCAGGGGCGTATACAGCTTATAAGTGACGAGTTCAATTCAACTCATAACTTTCGATGCAGAGCATAAATTTGTGTGTAAAATCTATTAAAATTGCAACACATAGTAGATTTAAACCCATAGCTTTAAAAATATAATGAGTTCAATGCTAAAAATCTCAAAGGCTGAACTCATAGAGTTTAAATCGTAGATCCGCCTCTGTACCGAGTCCCCAGATATTAATTGAAATACAGTACCAAACAAAGTCAACATAGACATTCCTACACTTGTGTTGTTATATGGGTGGGAATATGCTTATATATAAATAATTACTATATGGTATATGCCTCTAAAGTCTAATCCCAGCTATTTAAAAGCATAAACCAAATCAGCATCTCCAACTCCTCTAGTTGTCAGCAAAATCATGGAACCTGTGGGAGCCATATTGTCTGAAGGGGAATGGAGCTCCTTGAGTGGAACATGTTCTACTGAGGAAGCAAATTTCATGGCACAGTTGTTTGGTAACTGTCCAAATGAGCTACCTAACAGTTCTAACATTCGAGTTTCCAATTTTTGGACAAGTCATGATGATCAATCAACAATGAACATAGGAGGATTAACTAGCCAGGTTCCAACGTATAATTCTTCAGACGAGACTAATAATAGCATGTACGGTTTTTCACAAGGAAGTAGTGATAATAGTGGCATACATTTTCCTCATTTTCACGCGACGTTGCTGACAAGTGACACTTCAATGAGAATGGAAGATAAAATGAGTTACCCCATTTCTCATCCTAACAGTGTAGTCGAAGCGGATGCAATTGACTTTTTGAACAAAGAAGTATGCAATGAAAGTATGGAATCAGGTGAAAATATGCCTGAATCTGATCTTCATGGAAAAGGCTTGCAGCTAGGAAGAGAATATGATCAAATGCAAGTTCGCGAACAAGATCATGAAATGGACACTTCATCTGAAAGCTCTAAGAAAAGATCTCGGTTGCCTGCTCATGATGTGAGTGTCAATATCTGAACTAGTAATGTTTTATCTTGTTATTAATTATTTTTTCTAAACATATTTCTGATATCAAATAATATAGGTGCCTAAGAGCAAGAGAAGCGTAAAGCCAAAGAAGAATATGACGAGTACTGCTGCTGATGAGATTGGAAATAAGGAAAACAATAGCAATGTGCTTCACCGGCAGAGCTCATTTAGTTGCTGCTCAGAAGATGAATCTAATGTTTCTAATTATGAGTTATATGGATTGGCTTCGAGCGATAACTCAAAAGGAGTTTCTGCGCCACTCAACTCAAATGGAAAATCCAGAGCCAGTAGGGGCTCAGCAACTGATCCCCAGAGTCTATATGCAAGGGTAAGCATTAACTGTTGGTCGCTAATAAGCTTTTTTCTTCTAGTGTAAGTGTTAAAATTAGGATATTTCTTTCAGAAAAGAAGAGAGAGAATTAATGAGAGATTGAGGATCTTGCAGAGTCTCGTCCCTAACGGCACAAAGGTACTCATTGATACTGCATCAATTAATGATCATGTAATTAATCTGCTGTGAAACTTTGAATCTGATTAGCAATATAATCATGATATATAGGTTGATATTAGCACCATGCTTGAAGAAGCAGTCCAGTATGTCAAATTTTTGCAACTCCAAATCAAGGTAAGATATGTTTCACAAAATATTTAGGTTGCAAGTTCAATAATTGAGCTCATTTATTTCAGCTCAAATGTTGTAATAATAAATGTTGTGACATTTATTCTTAATTCATTTTCTTTAGATCCTGATTCTTTTTATTTGGATGCTGTAGCTCTTGAGCTCTGATGATTTATGGATGTATTCTCCCATTGCATACAATGGAATGGACCTTGGACTTGACTTGAAGATTGGCACTCCAAATTCATAAATGAAACTAAAGCTCAAGGCATGGATTATGGTGGATTTCTATAGTAGTGGATTGAGAGCATTATCATACACGTAGGGGATGGCAAATTATTGCCAATTGTATAATTGTCCGGTTAACACTTAACTAAAATACTTTGGCTATTATTGTTTATCCATGACCTACTAATCATTCTAATAATCAAAGATTTAAGTGTAATAATTTCCTCTCTGGCTGCCACCACAACATCATGGAGGTTTGGATGTTCTATTTGTTCAGCATTGTCTCGTAGTGTTTGGGTTATCAGGAAAGAGTTTAAGTTATATACAGGTCAAGATAAAGAATGTCTACACGATATATCAATGTAATTCAACCTATTACTTATATATAATAAGTAGGTAATTACTCTATTGTCCAGCTTATAATATCATACTTCTTATGAAGAGTTACATATTATTGTACGTTAATTTATGGGGTTGAGTGTTAACCAGTCAAGATCGCTCATATCCAGAAGATGAAGGTAGCAGAGATGAGGATGTTGAGATGGATGTGCGCAGCACATCATTTTAGATAGGATAAAAATGAGGTTATTCACGACAAGGTGGGTGTGATCCTTATTGAGGACAAGATGCGGGAAGCGCGACTTAGATGATTTGGTCATGTTAGCAGGAGGAGCACAGACTCACCGGTGAGGAGGTGTAAGAGGTTGATATTGGAGGGCCTACGGAGAGGTAGAGGTATTAGGCCAAAGAAGAGGTGGAGAGAGGTGATTAGGCAAGACATGACGCAACTTCAACTGACCGCGGACATGACCCTTGATAGGAAGGTATGGAAATCGAGGATTAGAGTAATAGAGTAGGTAGTCTAGAGTGTTAATAACAGTAGTATTGGCACCCAGTCTCGCTTTCTGTGGGTAGTAGGTTTATGATTGTTGATTACCTTATTATCTTGTTGTTTTTATACTGCTTTTATATGGCTAGGGGAAAGGTCTGTATACACACTATTCTTCCCAAACCTCATGGTGTAGGATAATATTGGATATGTTATTGTTACATCTTAATTTGATGATATGAAAAGTTTATGAATTATAACTGCACAAACCTTAAACTGTATGAAAAAATTGAAGTTGAAGTTCTAGTTCACATTCAGTTGAAAATTCGCTACCTTTTGTTCTAAGTTCCTATGCTACTATTTTGGGAGGTGTTGAACAGAGTATTTGATGGTTTCTTGCCCGTATTATTATGTAGGGTTTTTAATTCGAACTTATATTAATTTTCTGAAAAATATAAGTTTGGTAAGCCTAGCGCTGTGCAAAATACAAAAAGAACAAGTGGCTTCGCCCGGACTCGAACCGGAGACCTTCAGTGTGTTAGACTGACGTGATAACCAACTACACCACGAAACCACGTTTTGATGTTAAATGCTCAAAAGGTCTATATATATTATATTGTCTAGTGGTCCTCTTTTTAATTCGGGCTACATTGCGTCAGACTAAAAGTTTACTAAAATCATTCATAAGCGATACTACTTAAGTGTCCGTTTGGACATAAAAGTTTCTTTTCCTTTTTATAAAAGGAAATAATAATTTTTTCGAAAGCAATATTTGTTCATAAAATTTTTAATTTGTACTTGTAAATGCATTTTGAAAATTTTCGAAAATTTGAAAAACTCCAAAAAACTGTTTTCAAACTTATCACTCACAAAACTTCAAAAACAACCCAAACTAAAATTTATGTCCAAACACAACTCTAAATTTCAAATACGATTTTCACTTGAAAATTTTTTTCATCATTTTTTGATTTTACAATTCTTATGTCCAAACGCCTACTTAAATCTGCCTCCTTCATACTAGCAAATCTTCTTCATGCTTGTGATTCTCATTTGGCCAAACCAGTGGTCTTCTACTAACATTCTCAGGTTAATAACATTGTGACCTAGAGAATTCTAAATTTGCTCCATCCATTTAACTACATTAGTGTTAGAACCCATGTGATGCGCGGATAATTAGATTGAATATTAATCTTATAAAATTATGATCTAATATATCAGACTATTTTAATAAATATTAGTTATTTTTTATTATTTAATATAGTGTGTAGAATTGTTACAAAATCTATACAAACTCAAAGGATACACATCATATAGAAACAAATAAATTGTTTGTTCCTTATTTATTCTTATTGTTAAATTAGCAAGTTGTTAATACTATACATTTACTAATATGATTTTTTATTAACTTGTCAACTGGCTTAATATTTTGATGCTACTTCTCTTTCAATATTGATAAATTTTTTTGAGTATTATTTATTTATCTTTTATTTTTAATCAATTTAAAATATAAATATCATAAAATTATCTTTATTCCCCTCTTTTCATAAATTCTTTTTTACTGTAATATTTTGATTAGTTTTCTCATTTTGTAGTTTACTGAAAATTTAAACAATGTAATATCTTTTTACTAAATTATAATTTTGAATTCATCAAAAATATAAAAATATAAGTATTTTATTATTTTATAAAAAATCCTACCAATATTTTAATAATTATTTGTTTTTGTTATATATATTACATGCTTATCTTATATATGATATCATAATAGTATCTTTATATTTTTCATTATGAAATTATGAGTTCTATTTATTAACTAAATTTCCTAAATGAGAGATTTAATCAGTATATACATTTTACGATATCGCTTGAATATTTTTTTTAGTATTCTTCTTTTAACCATTTGCTTATTATGATTCTAGTTATGTGTATATATATGACTTTTCTGATCATAATTTTAATTACAAGTGTTATATTTTTATATTTTTTTGTTTCTTGCTTATCTAATTGCATTATCAATTACTTAATATTTTTAAATTGTCATATGCATTAACAATAAATTACCAATTACTACTTCAACGTATCAATTGTTTGAACCTTTAATTCCCTCTTCTTTCCTTTCCCTGTATAATTATCTTACCTCTCTCTCTCTAATTTCTAGTTTTTTATTTTATATATTTTTTATTTTAAAACTTCAACTTGAAAGTGCTCGATAATTTGAATGGGTGTTTTTTTAAAATATTTTCGTTTTTTATTATAGATAATTATAAGATATTTATATTTATTAATTCAAATAGAGTAACCACTTAATTTAAAATTTAAAATTCAAAATATTTTTTAGTTAGAAAAGTAGTTTATTTAATTTGTCTTAACAATACCACTTGATTTTTCGTAGTTATGCCACTTGGCTTAATTTTTTCTGCTTTTAATTATAGATAGATTTGTCCTTGTAGATATGTACAAAGTTCGGAACCTAAATGTGATCATTTTAGACTCAAATGATCGAAATGAGTGAAAAAATAACATTGTGACCAAACTACATATAGCGCCCTTTAAAAGGGCGCTATACCTTAACGTATGTTTCGTCCGTCAAGGTATATATCGCCCTTTAAAAAGGCGTTATATGTATAACGCCTTTTATAACGGCGCTATGTCAGAATTTGAAAAGACTGCCAGGTATAGCGCCTTTATAAACGGCGCTATACATATTTTGTGGGCCCACCAAATCTTTTACGCTTAACTGACATAACAATAATTCAAATGTGTATAGCGCTCTTTTAAATGGCGCTATACCTCAAAAATTCGACCCCCAGATTGGACATTGCCTTATTTAAAGGCGTTGAGGATTTTGTAAAAATTCATTCAGAAATATTCTCAACACTTTTTTTTCCTTCGTGTGGAAATGGATAACAACTATGTGAGGCGGGTTTAAAGTTATACGAGAAGGGGCAACTGTCAGGGTATTTGAAATACTTTTTCATAAAAATTGATGAGGGGCAGGTTGCAGGTTTATGCCGGTGTAAGAGTGCCTTCTTCTTATTCTTCATGAGTTCCCTATGATCACTGTACGACCCATAAAATCTGCTACAAATTGCTAATCACTTTGGAAAAAAGAAAATATAAACAATTTGCTTATTATATTAATAATAATTCTATGATATAGTTCGTGAAAAATAATACGTTAATAGAATTGGAGATCTGAAAAGAATATTTTCACAAAAACTAAGACATATAATAATCCGTGTTTTGGGAAAAACTGAATTGTAATGTAAAGACCTACAGTGAATTATTATTTGTTAATTTATTGTCGGGTTATACACAAGTCATTAAGGGGTACAAAAATAGTATTACAGTAATGTGAGTACTATTTTACAATGAATATTAAATTAATATATTAAGGGGTCACTTTCATTTTTCACAATGACCATCAAATACTTGTTTTTCTTTTTTAATTGAAGATTCAACACTTGAGCAACAAAAGAACTTTCAATTTTTTGGCTGTTTAAATTAAAAACTCCAACCAAAATATAAAAAGGAAATAAGCAAAAAAAATTTACAAAAAAACACTTATGCGGTACGGGACGGGGCAAGTGGACGTGGGTGTGTGTGGGGCGAGTGGATGCGGATAAAAATAGGGAGAAATTCAAAAATAGCCAGATTTATAAGTTGTCATTCAAAAATAGCCACACTTTCAAAAGTAATCGAAATTTAGCCACTTTTCATGTAAAGATAAATCTGACTGAAAACACTGTTCAAAATCAGGAAAATACTCCTGTA
This sequence comes from Nicotiana knightiana, assembly GCA_005239525.1. Lineage (NCBI taxonomy): Eukaryota > Viridiplantae > Streptophyta > Magnoliopsida > Solanales > Solanaceae > Nicotiana > Nicotiana knightiana. The sequence goes on along the minus strand of ML439636.1, from coordinate 139,419 downwards.
TATTATACTGGAGTTCCAGCATATTATACTGGAGTTACAGGATAAGTATGCTGGAACTCCAGCATAATATAATGGAGTTCCAGCATAAGTATACTAGAACTCCAGCATAATATACTGGAGTTCCAGCAAAGTATATCGATCCGGTATAATATATTGGAAGTTCATACACAGGTGCTCGAATCTCCAATATATTATGCTGGAACTTTTCGCGTGTTGGAGTTCCAGGATAATATGCTGGAAGTTCATACACAGGTGCATAGAACTCCAGTATATTATGCTGGACCGGTCTCTGTTGCAGCAAAATAGTGGTTATTTTTCAATGACTTGACAAATGGTGACTATTTTTGAATGACCAGTCCAAAAACTGGCTAGCCCGTGCTACTTTTACATAAAAATACTATGTGGAGTCGGGCGGGGCGGGTTGAGACCTTCATGGGTTTATGCAAATTTGCCCCTGCAACCACACCGCACCACTTGTCATCCTTATGCTTTTCTTGACATAACACTTTTAAACCAACGATTATTTTTATAATTTTCCGCCCAATAACAAATTTTTGTTTCATTATATTTGCAATCTTTTACCAAGTGATGGCAAAATGGATTTAAAAAACAGTTATCCATCTATAGTATCCATTAAAGTATAGGTTGGATAATAAATTTTTTAAAAATTGGTCAAATATGGATAAGAACCATATTATCCACTTAGGAAATGGATAGCTAATGGGTTATCTTTTACGTTTGTAAAGCCTCAAATTGAGGGTTCCTCAAGTTTGAAAAACTATAAATTCTCCCAAAAAGTAATCATATTTAAGAGGCCATGGATAATATGGATATCCATATTATCCGCCGATTAACCCATTTTTTATCTGTATCAAATATGAATCAGATCGGATAGTTTATATATTTTTGCATTCAGGGGCGGATCCACCATTATGGGTGGGGGTGGTACGGCACCCGCTCGGTTGGTAAAATTATCGTATATTTACGTGTAAAAAAATTTGAACTAGGTTAAATATATGATCATGTCACCCCCATCCGCAAATTAGACAAAGGTGCCATGACTGGTAGCCCTTTTTGAAAGCTTTTCTCGTGTGTAAAATTCAAGTTGAAATTTATCTTGAACCTTGTCTGACTTTCCATTATTATTGTGCTTTTTATTTCTTTTCTCCCAATTATTTTTCTTTTTGGCTACCTCCCAATTTTCTATTTGTCGTTTATTATTTTTATTTCCTCTATTCTATTACTTTATCTATGATATTTAGCAAGATCATTCAAACAAAAGCCTCCAAAATTTAAAAAATTTCATAATATAAGCATTTTTTCTTAATCTCAAGTCTTTTAGTTTTCTTCTTTCAAAATCAAAAAAACTTGGGTCTTGATTTAGATTGAGATCAAAATTAATTTATAATTTTTTTTTTTATTTTAACATAAAAATTTGTGTTATTCTATGATTGATAAATACAATTTAAATCTCTTTAGTATAAATTATGATAAGTATTTTGCAAGCATTAGATTCATGATTTTAAGTTTTGAGATCTCGTAGTTTATCTAATTTCGCATTTACTTATGGAGTATAATTTATCTATTGAAGATGTTTTTTTTTCTTATTTTGGTCGGTGAAATTCCCTTATTAAAGATTTTATTTTACTTGTGCAATAGCATACAAAAAAATGTAGTTCCCTAGTGAAAATATTGATTTTACTTATATGATTAATAATAACAGTGTGATTCCTTCTTTAAAATGTTAATTATATTTGCTTCTTAATGTGTGAGATGTAATTTTCATACGACAATAATAACATATATACCCAATGAAATTTCATAAGTAGGGTCTGAAAAATTGATGTAATTTTTATATTTACAAATAAAGTGCTTATTAAATTGCCCAAATAAACCAAAAAATGAACCGAACGATTGTTCCGAACGAATTATATATTAATAGTTATTATAAGATAGTACGTTAAAAGGAAATTTAGTACTCGTCATCTTTAAATTCTAAATCCGTCTCTATTTGCATTACTAGTTTTCGACCCGCATATAATTCAAAGAGGAGTCTATCTTCATTGGAGAACAATTATCACTAGGTTCTTGCATCCATATTTTAATTATTCTCATTGTTCTAACTGTGATAAATCATTTTTGTTCAATTTAAACATTGATATTTCAGTTACTGTGATCTAAGGAATAATTTTAAAAAGATGATCACTTTATATACAAGTAAAAGCACAAAGAGTAAACAATATATAAATCAACCATATATGAAAATGTATTCCAAGTATTTTCAAAAAGGTTTTTTGTAATGACAAATAGAAAGGGGTATAGTATATTAATTTTACTTACCAGGACTTATGAAGAGATTTAAACATTAAAGTGCTTGATTTTGTTAATGCTATTGCCATTGTTAGGTACTTTTGAATTTTTTAAATTGTCTTTGGTTGAACATTTGCATCTCGCCATTCAATACTAATAACATAATTCTCTTCCAACTATAGATTGAATTACAAGAAACATTTCCGGAAATATAAAGAAAAGTGTTAACAAAGGGATGATATTAACTTTCTCTACCAACAAAATAATTACTTTTTCATGCTTTGAACAAAAATGAAAGATAACTAAAAGAATCTGATAATCAAACCTTGGAAAAAAAAAAAGAATTTTCAGCCAATTTATAAATGACGCAAAACAAGTAGTAAAATAAAGGGGGACAATTTCATGATAATTCTTGGGTTGTTACACACAATCTATAATTTTCTTTTTTTTTTTGAACTATCATATTTTTATTTGAAATAATATATAAAAAATGATGTTTGTTATGATGTTAAAATCTATATTGTGGGAACATATAAGTTAGGTAGAAATCACTCGTGCTATTTAGCCAACATGATCATGAAACAAATTTCTTTTTTAATTTATTTTCAGGTAATAGTTGGTACCAACAAATATACGTCTTTTTTAACTAAGAAAAATTATGCGACACAACAAATATATACATTGTATTTATTATTTAAAACTATACTTTCAGAAATTATCATTCGTAGTTATATTTAAATTTTATAGCAAATTCACATGTAGTATAAACACAAGAGATCAACTGCGTTGGTTAGATCATCTGCTTATTAAATGGAGGTTTGAGTTCGACTCTCAACGGTATTCTGTATTTTGCCTTGAATGAAGAAACTGTATTCGTTGTGCGCCTAAATACAACTGTAGTGCTCTATAAAGATTCCTCTTTTTTATAACTATACTCTACTGGGTGCATTTGAATATATACCCGCTTTTTGTGTCACGTTTTAACTTGTGTCCGCTTTGCAAAAAAAATTACAAGTGTACTCGCTTTTTCGCATAACTTCAGCATACGGGGCTGAAGTAGCAAAGGCAATCACGCAAAACTTCAACATTCTAGTAGACGAGCCTGAAGTAACAATTGTGCTGAACTTAAGCATAGTAGCTAAACTTAAGCATAGTAGCTGAACTTAAGCATAATAGCTGAAGTTTTGTTCTCTATTTGCTGAAGTTTTTGTTTAACTTGTGCACGCCTTTAACGCAAAGCTTTTGTTTGTAATTACTGAAATTTTTGTTTTTGTAGCTGGCGAACTTCAGCTCTAGAGCTGAAATTTTTGTTTTGTAACTGGCAAACTTCAGAGCTGAAGTTTTTGTTTTCGTAACTGACAAGAGCTGAAGTTTTTGTTTTGTAACTGGCGAAGTAGCTGAAGTTTTTGTTTAACTTGTGCACGTCTTAACGCAAAGCTTTTGTTTGTAATTGCTGAAATTTTTGTTTTTGTAACTGGCGAACTTCAGCTCTAAAGCTGAAGTTTTTATTTTGTAACTGGCAAACTTCAACTCTAGTTTTTGTTTTTGTAACTGGCGAAGCTGAAATTCTGTTTTGTAACTGGCGAGAGCTGAAGTAGCTGAAGTTTTGTTCTCTATTTGCTGAATTTTTTGTTTAACTTGTGCACGTCTTAACGCAAAACTTTTGTTTGTAATTGCTGAAGTTTTTGTTTTTGTAACTGGCGAACTTCAGCTTTAGAGCTGAAGTTTTTGTTTTGTAACTGGCAAACTTCAGCTCTGATAAACATATTTATGACAATCATCCCATGAACAGAAGTTCTATAGCAGCACCAACAGCAACAGAAGAAAGAAGAAGAAGAAGAAGAAGAATGGAGAAGGAGGAGGAGAAAAGGGGCTGAAGTTATTTAAAAAGTGGATACAAGTTGAAAGTTTTTTAAAAAAATAGGTATAGGTTAAATGTGGGCGACCAAATAGGGCGCCCCGTGCAATTTTTACTACTCTACTGTTTAGCAATGTTATCGGGGCCGTCCATACTAGTACTGTCTAGAGAAGGCAATAAAGAAGGGTATCCCCTGTACCTAATCTAAGTCGCAATGCCAAGAACACACTTCACAGTTCCTATGCTTTAAAACGGAAAGGAGACATGTCATTTTCAGTTCCAACCGTCGCTATGAGCTTTAAAATGGAAAGGAAACAGATTAGGAAGATAAAGCTGAGATTCTAAACCCGGCTGAGTGACACTATAGCTTTCTATCAAAAGATGAACACAACTTAAAGCAAGTTAGATACAGGATACTCAAACAGAAGCTAAAAATGGGACATACTACAGTAATACTCATGCAGCAACGCGTAGTCATGTTCTCCACAGATCACACGCGGTTGCTATTAATTTTCATCCTCTTCATACGTGGGATGCAACTCATGACGAAAAGAGAGGCAATTTACATAATTGCATGCACCAGTTTAAATAATGGTGATACAACTCATCCCACATGACAGCTACAAATTCTACCACAAACTGTTCACCCTGAACCTAAACTGATGCCTAAAACGGTACAAGACCCTCAAAGATACATAAAATGAGGAGAAGAAAGCTTAAATCAAAAGAAAAAAAATTCCTACGCTGTCTTTATTATCCATTGTATATAACAGACGTAAGAATTTACCTTCACCTTCTTTATTAGAAAGAGAAGGCAATTGCATCTGCCACTTCACCCAAATTCTCAGAAGAATAATTACTGATAAATTTTTCTGTCTGCAATCAAAGCTTGGCAACATTTGGACTTCATTTTGGAAATCTGGTGCATGTTAATCTCTATTTCAAGCACGTTCATCATTGACATGATTTGGGACTTCGTTTTGGCTGTCTAGCGGCATATATTGTGCCATAATAGCCCTGATCTCAGAATCCATGTATGACTGGGAAGGTAATAGCAGAGAGATATTAGTGTGTACACATTACAAACAAGCAATGTCCAGAAACAAGTGTATTAGTTGAAAACGCAAGTGGAAGCATGCACTATTGAGTATGTTTTTGCTCTTCCAGCATTAGTAATTAAGCTAAAAAAGTGATTGATTCACCAATTATTACCATAACTGTACGTGTATACATAAACAACTTTCTTCAATTATCCCTTTGTTTTCACCAACACGGACCCATGGAACAACAACAGAAAGAAAGCATGGATACATACACTAACAAGTAGAGGGGTTTTTTTTTTTTTTTTTTTTTTTGTGGGGAGGTTGTTGTTGAGTGTCAAGCAAAAAAGCCAGGTAGAATGAAATAATAAGGTAAATATTTCTTTCCTAACTAAGAATTACTAGCCTAAACTTCAGCTAACCTAATCAATCATATGGCTGTTACTCTTTCTTAAAGCTGGTTAAGAAATAAAAAGGACAGGCTAATTCTTGGACATGGGCTAACCCATTTAATTTGAGCAAATTATCGGTAGAATGCTCTAATCAATCAATTACCAGTTCACTAACAACTAAAAACTTAAGATGTAAAAGATCATTCATTAACTTTACGATGAGGTTCACTGAAAAGGTCAAATACCCTAAAGAATTACTATCACCAATTAACTGAATATACGAGCAAAAGTTCTCTTGCTAGTGGAAGTAAGAGTAGCAAGGTTAGGCCGCATACAAATAATATAGGGGGTTCGAAAAAAAATTAGATTCCATTCTAAACTTACCCTTAATCTGTATTTGTATACAAGATATGCACCACCACCAGCCATAGCCAATCCAATCAAAATGGCCCAAACTGCGGCCCATGCCGATTTGACTTCTCTAGCTCTCTTGCCTGCAAATAAAAGTTGCCATAACCAGTTGCTATTGTGGATGCATAATCAGGGATATTTGGAATGAAGTCTGAACTATGTGAACTTACTTATGCAGGTATCATGGTCTCTAATGTACAGTAGGTCCCCACTACAACTGCACTCATAACTGCCCCATGTATTCTTGCAGCTGCATTCTGAGCATTGACATGCTTTCTTATCTTTACATTCATCAACATCTATGAAGTGAAAACAAATGACACAATGATAGAGGTTAAAGCCGCAATCCCATAAAGAGAAAAGAAGCTCTACAAGTTAGAATACCTCAGTGAGCATATGCAAAAAAGTTCATACCATTCAATGTTCAAAACATACTCAAGAAGTTTCTTTTGTTTTATTAGCTTCTTTTTTTCCGCATAACTCCTCTACGGCTCTACCAAAAATTTTGCAATAACATCACTGATGAGTAATCTGAAAATTCCACTATTTTACTTTGCTCATTTGAGAATTTTGAATAACTTATCCTCCATAAATTTCCCTTTATATCTATCCCCCTACCAGTAATCCAGCACATTCCTTGCAGGGGAGGTTCAAAACTAGTTTAATTTGTCTTCTAAGACAACAACAACTATCCAAGTATAATCCCATAGTGAGGTCTGGGGAGGGTAGTGTGTATAATTTGTCTTCTAAGAAGAAAAGATAATTTTCCTAATATAATAACTTCATCATGATCAAGTAAAATTGCTTACCTTCGCAACTTTTAACACCATCACCTTTAAATCCTGGAGGACAAGAGCATTTCCCCTCCTCGTTATCCTGTTAGAACATGTTCAGCATTCAAATCTGGACCAATTTGACAATGGAACGTGGAGATAAATATAAGAAATTGAAATTCAAGAGATGGTTAACCAACCACACAGGCAGAGTAAGTATGACCATCTCGAGTGTCATGCCAACAGCCTCCATTGTTGAGTTTGCATCGCCCAGGTCCACTTGCTGCAGATAGTGGAATTAGATAATTGATGTCACAACATAATTTCAAGAGACAGCAAAATTGCACGTGCAAACTTAAAAAGAAATACAAAAGACTGAGGAAAGAAGCAGCAATAAGACAAAAAACAGCTACATTTTTAAGCAATAGAGTGATAAAGGATATCAGACAGATAAGAATCAGAGTTGAACTGTATTCAACTTCTGAGAGCTAGACTTATTAGATCACACTTTTCAGCTGCCATGATCTGTTCTGCTACCTTTTACATGACAAGAGCTCTTTGATGACAAACAATACAACTCAACAAAGGGCATCTTCATTTTTTAAAATATAAGTATACATAAGAAGAAAGAAAAAAGAGAAAACCAACATACTCTTGCATGCACCAAAAAAAAAATCTTATATGTACCTACATGATTTTATGATCTAATAACATACAGGCATACACTTACAGCAATCGTTAGTCTTGAATTTAAAGCACTTGGATTTTCCATGACCAGCATAACAAGTTTTGCTGATAATTGTAAAACCCATTGGAAATACATGAAGAATTTTATTAAAATGTTTTCTTGAACTTATGTTATCGAGTTAAATTTTCTATCTGGGGTTAGTTAAGAAAAAACTCATCTAAAAAGAAAAAGAAACGACAAAAAAAGCCTTCTGCTTAACAACTAGTAAAACCATCATTTCTAATGAATAGATGGACCAAATGTGTTAGTTAACCTGTACAAGAGCTATAACCATCTCCCTTAAACTGCACACCATCAACCACAGGGCATTCACACACTCTACCACGAAATGTATCCTGCTCATACAAATTACGAGGATCAATGAGACAGAAACAGGAACGATTAGAAATTTTTGATAAAGAAACTGTTGTACAAATTCAAAAGGCAATGCAAGAACCTTGCAGGCAGTGATATTAGCAGCCTTGTCTTGCCAGCAGCCACCATTATTATCCCGGCACTCATTTGTCTCCACGTCTGTTATAAAAGAAAGAGTCATTCTGTGTTATGATTAAACATCTTATTGAAATTTAGCTTTAAAAATGATGTGCGCTCACCATCGCTCAAACAAACTGCAGGCTCAGTAGTCTCCTCAAAACCAGCACAAATAGCCTTTAAAACAGCCCCTTTCTCCAATTTTCCTGCAAGAACAAGCATTAAGAAAAAGAAATAAAGTTCTCAATTGAATACGAGAGTAAGTGCATGGACTAACCTCGATATTGTCGATTGTTGACTACAAGAGTAGGTAATATGGTGACATCACCTCTTGTTCCTTTACCAACCTGCATAGGAGTTCTACTTTTGTAAGTGCTTGAACCCATTTAAATTGTTTTTAAACTTTTAAAGTAAGACAAAGAAACTTGCTTGAGCATCTTGCTCTTCTTTCAGAACAGGGTTGTCCTCATCAGCATTAGGGTCTCCCATACATTTCTCAATCTTTCTTAAATCAAGACCTGTAGAAAGGAAAAATTGACATTAATCTGTTCACATACGATAATTGGACGGTGTTAAGAGGCAGCATTTATTACCTAAAGACTTAATAACAGCATCAGCACATTCCTTGTTATATTTTTTCTCCTTCATGGGACATCGAATCTGAAAATCAGTCACATAATCCCACCACACCCATGGCTTCTTTGTCTCATTGGCCACTTTAAAAACACACAGCTGCCTCAAGTTCTCAATAACAACGTCCTTCCCTTCATATCCAGTGCTGAAATCTTGTTCAGGATCAGGAGCACAGTATCTTCCGTGGTTGATACATTGAGACTTGCACTGCTTGCTTACAGTGAATGCCTGAGGGCAATACCAAGTAATATAATGGGGTGTGAATTGAGTATAGCCACCTTTCTCAAGAATTTGTGCTGCACCTTTAAAATCTTTGACATATTTCATCAACATGTCACATTTGAACCCACATTCATCATTGCTACTTGTCCACAGCTCATACTCCACGCGATCATCTGGGTGGGGCACAGCTTCTCTCCAATCAAGATTCACATTAACCATTTCTCCTGCGCTCACAGCTTTCTTCAACTTCTCTGCAAAGCTTTTCTCAATTAGCGCAGATGGTATTGTTATGTTCTCAATGTATTTTGCAGAAGAACCATCTGCTTCAGGTGTGTCCATGGTTATCAGCCTTTCGTCAACATTGTCTGCAACTAGAACTGCAGCGGCGCCCGCATTTTGAGCATTCCAGACTTTCAGAGCAAAGAAGCAATCTGCCAACAAGAAAAACAGTAACTCCCCATAACTCATGATAATTTTACAGATGACCTCTTTCTCGATATAAAAGAGTACGTTGACTTTAACATGTCAATCCCCAATTACTGCTCAAAGTATTAGTGAATTATGACTCCTGGTATCCAAATTTTCATTTCCAAAATTTGAAATTAAAAAATTATAATAGAAAAAGAAGAAAAGAAAAAAGAACAAAAAGTTTGAGTAGAAAGAGTTGAGGGACTCAAAATCAACAATGACGGTAGCCTATGTAATGCAAGCCAGCTGAAAACAATAAAGCATTCAAATTTATCAGCCACTGTTAGGGAAAACTAACAGAAGTACTACACATGATATGACACTTAGAAACGGTCGGAAGAAAAGCAATCGGATACTTCAAGAACTACGATATCAACTCTGTATCATTAACCTAAACCAAATACTACTGATACAGTCGAAAGAATGACAATAAGAAAATTCCCCCCAAAAAAAAAACAGAGACATCAAGGCAGTGACAAGGACAAAGTAAACAATAACAACAAACTACAAACACACCTCAATATCAAACTAATTGGCCGAAAATATGAATCCTCAATATCCATTCTACTCAATTTACACCAGTTCATTCTAATACTCAATATATTATCTTTTTTCTTTTTTTTTATAACAATGACCAAGTAAAATTGATACTCCCTCCTGTCGTGATAATATTTTATTGGATACACTTAAGAATCGAAATAACGTGTGGTCTAAAACAAGCCATAGATACTATTGTGGCTATAAATCTTCTTAGTAAGGTTAACATAGAAAATTTAAAGTTGAATTATTTCTAAATATAGAAAGGGAGTACTATTATTTATTGGGACATACTCAAAGGACAGAATAAATTGTGTCGAGGAAGTACAATTTACAAGAATCTTCTAGAAAGAGCTAAGGGGGTTGGCTGCATACCTCCACGATCGACGAGAACAAAGGTGGGCATAGCACCAGATTTTGACTTAAAAGAAATCCCAGAATCATCAAAGTTTTGACAACCCTTTTGGTTTCCCTTTGGATAAACCACAGTACCGGGAAGACTACCTCCATATTGTGGAATCCCAAAGTTTCCAATTGCACTATCGTAAGTGCCTTTAATATCATCAGGTGAAACAACCCTTAAGCTGTTTTTCTCCACCACGAAACGACCCACTACTGATTGGAATAATAAGTTCAGCCATAGAAACCCTAGAAAGTTTGTAACTTTCCAAGTTTTAGAAACCCCCATTTTCTTTTCTTGGTAATCCAAGAACGACAGAGGGTATAAGAGAAAATCTTCCAACTGTGTGTTAATGGAGGAAATTTCTAGCTTTCTTTCTTGTTTTGTTTTTTATTTGTGACTTGTTTGTGTTGAGTATGATGGTAAATCCTAGTTCCGCTTGTGTTTGGGAATATTTTAGTCTTAGGATAACATTTTTTTTTTGTAATAGAGTTTAAAAATTTTCAAAATGTATATGCAAGAAAATTTTATGAACAACACTTATTTCAAAAAAAAGTAAAAAAATTTTACAAAAGGAAAAAATTTCTTATGTCCAAAATTTTTACTCCCGTCCATTTTATTTTTTGGTCTTAATTTGACTAAGAACAAAATTAAAGAAATGAAAAGAGATTTTAAATCTTATGATTTTAAATTAAAATCTTTGCATAATATATCAAAATGTTCATTTAAATGTTATGGTCTTAAAAATGGTCTTTATTTCTCATTTTCTAATGGTTTTAGGAAAGTATTTGGCACTAGAAATTTGATGCAAATAGTAAAATGGTAGTTGACCAACTTAATAAGTATCCCAATATCTCATTCTCACGTGATTAATGTTGCTGTGGAGTCTATGACGAAGCTCTACCAACCAACATCTTCCACATAAACAAAGTGTCAGTTTTCTATTTAATACTAATAAAATAGATAGTGTTGGTTAAAATTTAAGAATAGACAGTCATAGTGGACGGATGAAATTGGTTGTCTAATTTAAACACGAAACAATTTTTTTTTTTCAAAAAAAAAAAACATGAAACAATAAGGACCATGTTTCTGATAATTTGTCACATATAAAGTACTCGAAAGGATTGTTACATTGTTCGGTAAGGATTATCTACTTTATAAACCTCTTTTTTCTCCTTTAAAACTCTTATTTAGTTTTGTTAGTTCACATAGAATAATATATACATCTGTTTAATACCAAAAATCAAACACTACCTTAATTATACAGAGTTTTATACCAGTAATCGACTATTGTACTAATATTACAAAAATTGCACTAGTAATATTGAATTTTACGTCACAAACATATTAATCATGCGAAATGTTATGCCAAGATCATCTCTTCTTATGCTGCCAATTGGGCCGCCCCTGAAATCGCCCAGTAGCTAGTAAAAAATTGTTTGAGACATGATAGGGTTATTTTTGCTATGTTAACAATAAAAGTACTTAGTAGTAAACTATTTGGCATCACAATAAAAGGAGAAACTAGAGTTGTCCAAGGACATTTACATGAAGATCTATTTACTATACATATGTAGTGCAGAGTGTTGAGGCAACTTAAGCTTGGGCATTGCTATAAAAGAAGAGTTATTGCATTTATTCTCTACAAGGGAGAATGATATGCAGTTTTACACTAGTTAGAGAGCAATTCTGATTGAATATTGTGGCTTCAATGTACTCTTCAAGTTTAACACGAGCTAACAGTTGAAATCTCAGTTGTCAACGATGTAACGATGCATTGCTACTTTCAAAAGCCATAGCAGTCCTCTCTACATTCTTCAGTAGGATCCCATATATTTTGTTCCTCACTCTATTACATGCTTCAATTTCTGTTTCATCCAAGTTCGAACCTTCTTTGCTCGCGTCTTTTTGAGGATTTGCCTCCTTGTTGATGATCACGTCTAACCAGTCATTTACTCTCTTGACCTTATACATCATTGCTGCTAATTGGTTATCTGATACCATAAGAGACATTTTCCTTTCAAGTTCATTAATATATTTCTCTATGTAACACAAATACTTTTTTCTACATTCGTCCTGTAATGAAGAAGCAAGGCGAGTAGCTGCAGGGATAGTGCTACCACCGGTCCATTCAGAATGCACGTCATTGTTGGATGTCAACACAAAAGGAATGTCATCAGTGTTCCTATTGTCAGTTCTAACGATACTTGCGCCTTTTTGTTTGGTACTGAGACCTGATGTACTTGACGTCCTCAATGTATTGACGATGGTCATAGTGTTAGGAATTTGATTGAGGGAAGTGGAGCATGGTGAAAGATCTAAAGCCACAGCAGATTTTATCCATGTAGCTGCATTTTTCTTTCTTTGCACCGCAATAGTCAATGCTTCATTATCTGAACTGGTGCTATTTGAATCTGTTTCTCCTGTTCTAATTGGACTTATATTTGTCAGTAACTTCATTATTAGTCTTGTCTGAGCCATATCATCTTGAAGATCCAAAAACATATCAACATGAGGCTGTAGATCATCTTCTTCAGGTAAACGTAACTCTGAGAATTTGCTGGAGAAAAGAAGATGCGTTAGCTTCTACACTTTGGGATCCATAATGCAACAGTACTGTATAACAGAGAAGAAAAGAAGGGAGAGTAATAAAAAAAATACGCATAAAACAGTAAATTTAATGTATAGAAACAAGATCATGTCATTTCATGAAACTGGTAGCTTTGTGTAAACTGCTGGCCTATGCACATTTCAGTTCATTAATAGAAAGGGCAACATGTCAAATCCTTCATATTTTCCTAGTTGATAGTGATATATCTAGTATATGCTTCAATTCAAAGTTCTGTAACTTCATTTGAATTCATTTATATCGGCACATTCTGAGTTACATGCAAGACAGACCATACTGCATTGTCATTACGACCAACAAGGAAATTCAATGTATTACTTTAAAGACGGAAGCTATCTATAATTGTGAGACTCGTTTGGCAAAAAGGAGGATTGAATACAAAAAGTAATTACCTTAATGAATGAAGCAACCTCTCAGCTGCACAAGCTTCTTGCAAAGCATCAGCAGCTGCAAAGAGAGCAATGTCTCTTTGCTTTACAACCTCCTGAAGTGAAAGAGAAAATCGCAGGCAAAGTTATCACTATGAATTGCTCAATTAGTCATTCAAGTTATGCCAATTAACTAGAATTGAACTCAGTACCTTGCCAAGGTTCACCAAACTTGAGGGCAGTGAATCCCATGAAATCCCACTTTCTGCGCCTTGTCTGTCATATACTAAGCCTTTAATTGGATGGAAGGCTTGTTCAGAGTTTACCTTTGACATAGAATTCTTGCTCTTAGTTGAACTCTTGACTATTTTCTTCGCAGAACCAACAAGCCTTCTTCTTGATATTGAACTTGAATTGTCATCTGAGCTGTCGTATTTGACAGAACGAACAGGTGAAACCTGTCGACAAAAAAGATTAAGAATAACCTCGCAAAGGACCTAATATAAAACTCAAATGCAGGCTAAAATAGTTCAGAATCTGATAATTAACCAAAATAGTTCAAAGTAATCACTTCGAACAAATAAGAATCAAAATCTTAGAGGCCACGATAACATGATATCCTCTATCAATTACTCCAGTTGAAAGCGGACTTGACAGCTTTATACTACAACTAACATGTATATCTGTCCGAAGTCTAAACCATTAGCTATTCCAGGTACTCAGACAATAGTCAAACATCAATACAAATTAAGCAACTGTTAATCCAAATGCAACATTTTGTCTCAATCAACGAAAAGAAAGATGTCATAACCTTAATTTTTGTTAAAGAGTTTATGTGGTAACATTGATGGTTGATAACTTCTGAAAATTTATCAATCCTTGGACATGCCAACTTCAAAACTACTTAAGCTTTAAAACAGATAAGAACAGACCATGCTACCTCGCGGCCTACTTCTATAGCTAAGAAAATGTTATTATTTACATCTATCTGCTAAAGTATTACCTTTCTGAACATCTCATTATGCATTTATCAAACTCTTTATCACATCAGAAAAGATGAAACATTGAGGAAACTAACTATAGAAAGTTAGAGGGAACTCACAGTTGCACTACGACAACGTGGTGGTCTGATATTGTGTTTGACAACTGAAGAATCAAAAATCTCATCAGCACCCAAATTTTTTAACTCATTCCAACTTTTCCTCTTAGAATTCCAGGTGGATGATGACACTGAAGATACCGTGCTATCCGTATCACTATCATTGTCAACAGACATTCTCCTACTCCTACTAACTAACCCCAGAACATCAGAATTTCTTCTCTCAACATCAGATCTTTTATTTCCTGGACGAGTTTTTGAAGCACTCAATGACCTAAACTTGCCTTTAACAGTACTACTCTCAAGAACATCACTTTTCTTCCTCACTTCCTCTATATCATCAGATGACTCTAAAGATAATCTTCTTAAATTGGTTGATATTTCCATGATCTTTTCCTCAGAAATGACACCCTTTTCAACAATAAAATCAGAATTGGACGAATCAAGAATTTTCTCAAAATTGGGAACCGAACCAATATCTTCAGGGGTTCCATCACAGGGACGCCTACCAGGGAGAGGCGTTAAATCTTTGAGTAATGGAAATGGTTCTGCATCCTCCAATTCATGTACATAAATGTATTGTCCTAGTTTTAACTTGTTGCCTAAAATCAGCTCATTTTGGTCTTGTGGCAATGTGACATAAATTGCGTGTGATGCATCTGAAATCTTGAGGTAGAATCCCCTATTGGGCAACAAATTACCTTCTTCTAGGACAGGGACTATGCTTCTGATTTGTAACAATGCTGGCTTATTCCGATCTTCTAACGTGGCATTTTCATTACCAATTTTCATGTCTTCAAGTAACTTTACAAGAACCCCAGTTTTCAAACTCGCCATGATTTTTCTAGACGCTAAAGAAGTAACCAACTTTTTAGGTGGAATTATAAAGAATTCTTTAAATTATAAGGATGCAGATTGAAGAGGGTGTTTTTTCCTAAGATCGTGCGGATAAAAGAGAGAAAATTGGATACCCCAGAATAAAAATGACTGGAAAAAGACAATTTTTCAAGTCAAATTGAGTTCCTTGTTTGTCAAAAATACATCCGAATTTGTAGGATTCTTTGCAGAATAAATACTTACGGACCAGGCGATATGTGAGGTAGTTAAAACAGTTAAAGAGTCTTATTTTTTTCCTTATTTATTTATTTATTTTGGGTCCTTCATATCCATGTCCTTGGAACATGAACCATTTGCTTGTACTGTTTTGCCAAAAAAGTATTAACCTTTCCTTAAAACAAATTATTAGATAAGATAAGGGGTGAATCCTAATTAAATTTAATGACTACTAGATCTGGAAAATCGATATGCAAGTAAGGTGGAATTATACCCAGCAATGTTAAATGTAAGTTGATCGTGTATAATGATTATCAATAAATGTTCTAAAAGGTGTAAAGAATAGGTGCATGCAATGACAATAAATGTAATAAAGGAGAATATATCACCCAAATATTGAATGATTTGGACGAATCTTCTCCCTGCCAGCAACGTGAATAATGAAAAACGTAAATGAACACAAGACCCTTCGATCTTGTGAGTGAAAAGGTTTATTAGAATACAGTAATCAGTGAAAAAGACAAGCTTTGTATATATTCTCTGTAGTCAACTTTACAAGTGTGCTCTTATCAGAAGGTTCAAGATCTTTTTTGTTCTTTTTTCCTCCCTATTTATAGAGGACATTCTTTAGAAACCTTTAAAAAGTACAACTAAAGGAATATTCAAATGGAATATTCCCTCTCCCTTCCCTAAACTCATCTTACCGTTGCTTTCTTATCTTCTCTACTCGACCTTGGCGTTAGCTCTCCTGAGGGGGAGTTTTCGTCACTAAACCGTGATCAGCTTAGACTTCTACCACGACCAATAAGGCTATTAAGCCCAGTCCAAATTTTGACCAATACAATTAGTCCCTCCGCTTATTGAGGTCGTGATCTTCAGCGTCCTCGATGAGCGGACCCAGCCTGTGCTCGTTCCGAGAGAAATTTGGTCGTGACGGTTGGATCGGATCGGCCGAAGTCGAGTTGATAGTTGCTGGAAAGGCTGCGGCTGGTGTAGGTGACGTAGGATGAGGCCATCGTCACACGCGTCATCATTACCTATCTTTCCGATGCAGAGTCTGCATTGTTGGCGCTTCGATTTTGGTGCCATTGACGGCTTTTTGGCCTCAATTCTGACGCCACCCAACCCTATAAATAGAGGAGATGGATTTCTCAATTGAAATTTTCACTACTTCCTTCTTCTTAAGCATACATCCTCTTTGTGATCTTCTCCTCCATTTCTTGCCGTTTCTTCATCTCTGATTTCTGGTTTCTTTCCCAGTCACTAACGCCTTTCTCTTTTCTCGTTGTATACACATTACATCATCAATATGTCAACTTCCCCTCATAGCCATGATGAAGTTTCCTATGACACGCCTTTATCGGTGGCCATTCCTCTTGTCGATGAGGGGCCCACGGTTGAAGGGGATGACAGCTTCCCCACCGTAGAGGAGGTGGTTCCCAAAAATCCTACAGACAGAAATGATTTTCCTAAAGAACTTGCTCCTTCTCCTGTTCCTAAGATTTCTGAGACGGGGTCAGATGAATTAGCTGACCTACGATCTAAATATCGCATCCCTCCTCATGTTGAAATCATCCCGGCGGGGGGCGATATAATTCAGGTTCATCGGCCAGGATTCTATGATTTTTATGCTTATCCCTTCGTGATTGGCTATTCCTTTCCTCTCCCTCGGTTAGCAGAGGAGTTCTGCCGCTACTACCGCATTTTACCGGCACAGCTCTCCCCCTACTTATATAAGGTTTTCATTATGCTGGCTAAGTACGCGGAACTGGCTGGTTGTGAGGTCGACATCCTCCATTTGTTGCACCCGTTCTCGCCTACCTTTTTTAGAGGCACTCTGATACATTTACGACATCGTGGAACGAAGGGATTGGTGGCCAGGATGGATGATAAAGCAAGTCGACTAGTCTAGCGCAAATATTTCTTCTTCAGAACCGATCATCTGGTGGAGGACCCGACTGGGTTTCCTGAGAAGTGGAATTACATTCGTAAGTATCTCCTCGTACCATTTGCTATTTTTTCTTTTCTTTTTGGTCTTCGACCCGCTTACGATTTCCTCATTTTCAGTTGTGAGGCGTTCTCCTTCTCTTGTCTTGGACATTGAGGATTGGGTAACTCGCGTGTTGCCTCACACCGTGGGTATTCGCGATTGGGCTTCATTCCATAAACACCATAGTCCTAGGACCTCGTCTCGTAAGTATTACTACTCTCCGGCTTAGCTTTGTCCTTTATCGTTCTCTAACTTGACTTGTCGTTGGTGTTAGGTCGGCGGGTTTCTAAAAATACGAAGGCTTCCGCTCTTTCCTTTCGCCAGAAGGTGAGCTCGGGCGCGATGGAGTTCGCTCTAGTCGAGTCTATACGAGGTTAGGATCAAGCTCCACCAGTAAGGGATCCCGCCTCATTAGCCGTTGTTGTCCCGGACGGGGTTTCTTTCAGCAGGTTTTTCTTCTTACCGATGAGTCATCTCATGGAGGGGAACCATTGCCGAGTAAAAGACGGAGGGTAGAAATAGGGAAGGCCGTTGCTGATGAAGAACCTGAGAGAGTCATGGTTCATGAGGCGAGGTCGGGGTCGTTGTCATCCGCGGAGGTGGCCATTACGACGGGTGTTAGGGAGAAAAGGCACTTTAGGGTTGAGGGGGTTCATAATGGTGAAGGACTCGTGAGGGCTGTTGAAGGTGGCTCCTCATCGACGGCCATAAGGGGCAGTGAGGTTCCCGCAGGGGACGTCGACTCTGGCTCTAACATCGAACCCGAGGAGGTGCGGACTTTCACTGAGAGGGCTACTCGTGTGGAGATAAGGACGGAAGGTCCTAATCAGCACATAGTCATTCCTGTGAATTACAACCTCTTGGTCGACCCAGAGCACGTGGCGCCATCTTTCGCCCCATTGTGTGCGGAGGCGGAAAATGGGACGTTGCACACACTGAATGATACTGACTTTTCTCTAGGTATATCGGGCATGTCTTTGTGGGTGAGTTCTCACTTCTTTTCTTCTGAGTTTTTATGCGTTTCGTAGGTATTACTTTACTTTGGCTGACTTGTCTTATTTTGCTCATCAGACTCTCATCCTGTAGATTGAGCGCGATAGACGAAAGGAGGAGAGGGTTTCTCTCTATAGGGGGATGTAGTCTAAGTATAGGGAGTACCATACCAAGTATCGGAGAATGGTCAGGATGTTGGCGAGGATGGCAAGTTCCGAGAGTTGCGTGATGAGATTGGGAGAAAGGACGAGGAACTGAAGGAGAAGGACAACGAGATAATGAAAGCCATTGGCCGATGAAGCGTGTTGGAGGAGACGCTGAGGTCTAAGGAAGACGATCTTGAATTGAGTAAAGGGGTAACGGCTGAGAATGCGGATCTCCAGGCGCGAGTGGCATCCTCGAAGGTCGAGCTCGAACAAAGCGAGATCAGGGCCACCGACTTGAAGGCAGAGTTGGGCGCTAGGGCCGCGGAGCTGAATCTAGCTGAGAGGACCAGGATGGCGCAGTGGCAGAGGCGGCAGCTTTGGCGGGTATCCTGCGCGTTTGTAGTTCTGAGCGAGCCAGTGAGGTGGAGACGTCGGCACTTAAGATGGCGAGGTTGGAGGATCAGGTTGAGAGTTTGGAGGGGGAGTTATGTGGTCTGAATGAGCATATCGTTGTCTTGAAGGCCGAGAAGGAACAACTAGCCCAACCATCCACTTCTCAAGCTTCCGTTGACCCGAATGTATCACGGGAGTTATACAAGATGTGGGTTCATGCTGAGGCTCAACTTGACGTGTACAAGTCTTTCTGGGATGCCGGGAAGGTTTCCGAAGAGGAGCTTACCGGTGTTCGTGTCAAGGCACGGGCAACTCGTGAATCTTGTGGTTATGCGCCTGGTACGCCTGGCGGGGACGATGATTATGACGTCGTGTATGGGCTTGCCTCTGATCCTTGGTATGATGAAAAGTATCTTCGTACTTAGTTTTTTTTTGCTCGCTTTGTTATTTTTGTGGGGGCGTCCTCGAGCCCTTCGTAAAAGGTAATGTAATCCAAGGGTTGGAATGGAACAATTACCTTCTCTTTTTTTTTCTTTTTTTGCTATGTGTTTTCGGATTCCTGTTCCCTTTTTCTTTTGTTGGGTGATGTTGCTTTTGGAAAGGTCGAGCGTATATTGACTTTAGCTCGAGTGATGTCGGGATTTGATCAATTCGAGCGGGGTCGAATGTAAAGTAATTCGGGCAAGGTCGAATATAAAGTAATTCGAGCAAGGTCGAATGTAAAGTCTAGAATGTAGAATGACTTGGAGTTGTGCAAAAGTGTTGTGTGCAGCTTCATTTATTCATTTATTGGAGAATATTACATGTTTGTTTGTTCCATTCATACATTTTGAGAAGTTCCCATCTACCTAGTCCCTTCATCGTTCTGCCTGGAGTAGTAGTCGATAGACGGAGCAATGAATCGCATACTTGAACTTCGAGATGTCCCCTTCATCTCCTCGTGAAAAACCTCCTCGGTAAAACCCAATAGGGATAAAACCCGGGTGAGGGAAAAATAGTACGACTTGGAGGATGTCCGTTTTCAAAAGTTGAAGTATTTGAGGTGAGCGACGTTCCAATTGTTCGGTAGTAGCTGCCCTTCCATTGTTTCTAGCTGGAATGACCTTTTGTTGGATGTTGCTGTGATTTTGTATGGTCCGTCCCAGTTAGTTCCTTGTTTTCCTTATTTTTGGTCTTTGCTTGCTTGTGTTTTGGCCTTGAGTACGTAGTCCCCCACTTTGAGTGGTCCGACTTTGGACTTTTTGTTGTAGTACCATTCTGCTTGCTGTTTTTGGGCTATCATTATTATGTAAGCCATGTCTTTTCGTCCCTCTACTTCGTTGAGGTCTTGCTTTTTGTTCTCGTCGTTGATTGGTCCGCTCTCATTGGAGTATCTCAGGCTTGGCTCCCCGACCACGACCGGTATAACTGCATCAGTCCCATAGACCAATGAGTATGGCGTTTCTCCTGTGCTCATTTTTGGTGTGGTGCAGTATGCCCATAGCACTTCTGGTAGTAGTTTTGGCCACAGTCCCTTGACGTCTTTGAGTTTCTTCTTCATGATGTTTAATATTGTTTTGTTGGAGGATTCGGCTTGGTCGTTGCCTGCAGGATGATATGGCGTGGAGATTATTCGCTTGATGTGCCATTTTTCAAAAAATTCGGCGGTCTTCTTCCCGGTGAAAGTGATTTGTTATCACAGTTGATCTCCTTGGGGATGCCGAAGCGGCATATAACGTTCCTCCATATGAATGTGATGACTCCATGTTCACGTATTTGGGTGAATACACCTGCTTCTACCCATTTGGAAAAGTAGTCAGTTAACACCAAAAGGAAACGTACGTTACCTCGTCCTACTGGAAGTGGTCCCACGATGTCCATTCCTCGTTTGATGAACGGCCATGGCGATGTGACTGAGTGGAGGTGCTCGCCCACTTGGTGTATCATGGGAGCGTATTTCTAGCATTTCTCGCATTTTTTTACGAAGTCAGCGGCTTCTGTCCTCATGATGGGACAATAATAGCCCGCTAGTATGAGGCATCTAACGAGGGCTCAGTTACCGGTATAGGCACCGCAGTGGCCTTCATGTACTTCCTCAAGGACGTGTCTTGTTTGGTTTGGTCCTAGGCATTCGTCGAATTCCGACAGTGGCTTATGAATTTCTT
Organism: Nicotiana knightiana; assembly: GCA_005239525.1. Classification (NCBI taxonomy): domain Eukaryota; kingdom Viridiplantae; phylum Streptophyta; class Magnoliopsida; order Solanales; family Solanaceae; genus Nicotiana; species Nicotiana knightiana. The sequence goes on along the minus strand of ML439636.1, from coordinate 118,341 downwards.
CTTGGTACTTTTGTAGCCTTTGCTCCTTGATTTGGTAATTCCCTGTGACTTGGTTGACGACGAGTTGTGAGTCGCATCGAAGGATGACCCGCCGTGCTTCATATTTGAGAGCTAGTTTAGTCCTGCAATTACGGCTTCGTACTCGGCCTTGTTGTTAGTTATATCGGGGCACCGTATGGACTGGTGAATGACTTCGCCAGTTGGGATTTCGAGTACGAGTCCCAGTCCAGAACCTGACGCGTTCGAAGAGTCGTCGGTGTATAAGACCTACAGGTCGGGTAAGTTGGGAGTAGTACAAGAAGTTTCCTTCTCGACTTCGGGAATTATCTTGGCGTTGAAGTCAGCCAATACATGCGACTTTATCACAGTTATTAGCTGATATATGATATTGTGATCGCTCAATTCGATGGCCCATTTGGCCAATCTCCCTGACAGTTCGAGATTATGTAGAATGCTTCTTTGGGGGAAGGTCGTGACCACCGATATTGGGTGATATTGAAAATAAGGTCTAAGCTTTCGTGAAGCTATGACCAATACCAGAGCCAGCTTTTCGAGGTGGGGGTACTTCGTTTCGGCATTGACCAGGGTTTTTCTAATATAATAAATTGGATATTGCGTACCTTTGTTTTCGCGAACCAGCACTGCACTTACTGCTACTTCTGATACGGCCAAGTATATCAGGCGGCGCTCGTCGGGTTCTGCTTTGGCGAGTAGTGGAGGCAATGACAAATACGCCTTTAGTTCCATTAAGGCCTCGATGCATTATGATTTCTACTGGAGCCCGTTGTCTTTATTGAGTACGTTGAAAAATTTGTGGCATCTATCGGAGGATCGTGAGATGAACCTCGACAGGGCGGCTATACGGTCAGTCAGTTTTTGTACTTGTTTCTTGCTGGTCAGTATTTCAGGTATTCCTTCGATAGCTTTGATCTGGTCGAGGTTGACTTTGATGCCTTTTTGCGACTCTAGGAAGCCGAGGAACTTGCATGAGGTTACGCCGAAAGCACACTTTTCGGGGTTTAGTTTCATACTATAACACCTCAGTATATCTAAGGCTTCTTTCAGGTGGTCGACATGTTCTTCTTTCCTTTTGGACTTGACCAACGTATCGTCTATGTACACTTCTATTGTTTTGTCGAGTTGGTCCTTGAACATCTTGGTGACCAACCTTTTATAGGTTGCTCCTGCGTTTTTCAGCCCAAATGACATGACCCTATAGCAGTACGTCCCCTGATGAGTTATGAAAGTGGTCTTTTCTTGTTCTTCCTCCTCTATGAGGATTCGGTTGTATCTAAGGGTGTTTAACGGGTGGGCCGGATCGGGTAGGGAAAAATTAAAACCGTTCAGGTTCCAAATCGGGCCAGTTACGGGTTAGGGTTTACCGAGCTTAACGGGTCCGGGTCCATCCGGGTAAAAAATAAGCCGTAAGGGTTACGGGTCCAAGGAGCCAGGTCGGGTTACCGTAATTTCAAACTTGTAAATTAAAATTTACATTTAATACTTCAAACTAAAGTTCAAACTTGCACTTATCATTGCATAATAAATTAATAATACTTTAAATTAATCTAACAAACTAAAACATTAAGCATAATACGTCTAGTAATATTAAAATAGCATAAATTATCTCAAATCAACTTAAAATCGTAAATACAAATTTCTGGAGAACGCTCAAGACAACTCTTCATTATCCTCCTTAAACAGCCTGTACCCACGCACTTTGGACGAAGATTTAAGATTCGACCACAGTTCTTGCACTTTACTTTGTAAACTTTTTTATTTTCTTCTACCACCTCAAAGTGTTCTCAAAGATATGAGCGCACTCTAGAATCACAGGGAATGATTTAACTTGAATTGAGAATATGAGTGAAGAAATGAAGAAGAGGGGGGTGTATTTATAGTTTTTGAAAGGGGTAAATTAGTAATTACAAAAAGTGTTAATTTTTTTTAAAAAAAAAGGCCCAAAAAGGGCTATTTGTGCAAAATAACCGTTGGGAAACGACTCCTTGGCCCAGCCGACCGTTGCCAACAGTAACAATCAATTAAAATAAAATTGAAACAACTAGCCGTTAACCGGTCTGGGCCGGGCCGATTAACCGGTTCTACAGTGAATCGCGTTGATCGGGTTTGGCCGGTCCGGTTAACCGATTGAACAAAGGTGAACGGATCAACCCACCTTACCTCATTAACCCAGCCCACCCCCTATGTATTGGGCCAGGGCCGGTTTCAACCGGTCTGGGCCGGTTCAGAAACGGGCTGACCCGGCCCGTTTAACACCCTTAGTTGTACCCCGAATGGGAGTCTAGGAAGCTTAACAGCTCGTGCTCTGCCTTTGCGTCGATGATTTGGTCAATGTGCGGCAATGGAAAAGGGTCCTTTGGGCATGCCTTGTTTAGGTCAGTGAAGTCCACGCACATGCGCCATTTCCCGTTTTTCTTCTTTACCATGACTACGTTGGCGACCCATTTGGGGTATTTGGACTCTGTGATGGAGTCGTTGGCAAGTAGTTGTTCCACCTCATCGCGGACGGCCTCATTTATTACGCCGTTGAACTTTCTTCTTACTTGTCGTATTGGGGGTAGAATGGATCTACGTTCAACTTGTGCGTGGCAATATCTTTCAGGATACCTGGCATGTCTGCATGGTAGAAAACAAATAGGTCTGCATTGTTAGTCAAAAAATTATGAAATTTACCTCGCTCGGAGAGTTTGTGTCCGATGTAAGCCTTTTTGTTGTGGTCGTTTTCATCTATCTGAACGAGGTCGAGGTCTTCTACCGTTGACCCTGTGGCCTCCACGACGTTGAGGTCCTTGATGACATCTCTTTGTTCGTCGTGTTCGGGGCCCGACTTTGGTAATTGCTATGCTTCCGAGCACATTCCTCTTAACTATTGAGTGTATGTACAGTCTTGGGCGATGTGATAGCATTCTTGGGTCGTGCGTTGTTCGCCTCGAATGCTGAATATCCCCCACGTAGTAGGGAACTTGATTGCTTGATATAAGCTGGATGGGATGGATCTCATGGCTAGGGTGGACGTTCAGTCGGTTCGGTTCGGTTTGATGAAATTCGGTTCGGTTATTCGGTTTTCGGTTTTGTGAATATAGTAACCGAAACCAAACTGAAATAAGTTCGGTTTAGTTCAGTTTTGGAATTTTGGTTCGATTTATTTTGGGTCGGTTTTCGGTTTGAACATTATCATATTGGGCTGGGCTTCTTCTACGTAAAAATTGGACTAGTTTGTTGGTTTTTTCCAAAATCTATTATTTTATTACATAGTCATAAATAATCTAGTGTGTAGTTCAAAATTTGATACCATCCTTTTTGGTGTTTCGTCAGATGGACAAAGTTGCAATACTTGGAGATGCAATCATGCAATCAACTATATAAATAAATTGCAAGAAAATGTGAAGTTATATCAAGCTGAACTCAATGAAGTAGCATCACAAGTTTCCAACAATCAAAGTTCTAAATTGGTTCTATGACTCTATCAGACATGAGTGAAATGTCCAAAGTTACTGGACAAGCTAATGAGAAAACACAAATTTCCCTTAATACAACTAAAACGACAAAAATGGAGGTGTTTGAAGTTTCTACATTTCTTAATTCCACTATCCACAAACAGTTTACAGTTCCACCATATAGTTTATAGTATTTTAGTCCAGCGCTACTAGTAGTTACAACCAAAAGGGCACTAAATTATTTACATTATATAACCAAAAAACAGCCCCTGCTACTCTAGTCCAGCACTACTACTACAGTCTACATGACACCAGTAGTACAGCACTACTACTAGTCCAATTTTTACGCAGAAGACAGTTGCTCCAGCACCAAAAGCAGCCCCTGCTAGTCTGCTACAACACCATCAGTCAAAACATCTTCATACCTATGTAAAGTGAAGAAGGTACTGTGAGATTCATAGCTCAAAAATGAAGGTATTGTGAGAAAAGTTCAAAAATAGTTGAATCTTACCACACATGCCACAGGTTGCAACTATATGTCAATAATAGTTGAATCTTTTGCACAATTAGCTAAATATAAGGAAAATATTGAAGAAAACTTTGTCATGAATTAGTGTTAAATAAACTATTTGTAATATAATTAATGCAAAACACAAATAATTACCAAGTTCCAGTTGTTCTAGATACTCCAAGTCTTCCTCAACTTTAATAGGAATAGGTTCACTTATAAGCCAATCTTGAAGACAAATAAGAGATTGCACCAGTTTAGGCGTCAACGAACTCCTGAACGGGTCAAGAATGCGACCTCCCGTGCTGAATGCACATTCGGATGCAACACTTGAAATAGGAATTGCTAACACATCACGAGCCATCTCCGCAAGAATGGGAAATCTAGGCTCATTGATTTTCCACCACTTCAAGATTTTAAAGTCCTCTGTTTCAGGCTCAAGATCTTCAGCAAGATATCTTTCTAACTCTGATTTTGTACCTAAACCTCCTGTCACTTCCTTATGTTTCTCAAATTCCAATTTTGTTCTCATTGTTCCCCTTTTCAAAAAGCTACCATAAATACTGACAATAGTTGTTCTGTTTCCAGATGAAACAGATGAAGATCCTTTTGAATTTTTCTTTACATAATAATCAAACAAAGAATCCATATAATTTTTCACTTCTAAATTCAATTTTTTCCCTTCTTTTTCTCCAAACATCCTCACGATTGCAAAAGGAACATATTCAAGCTTGTTACGGGGATCCAAAATTGATGCAATAAAGATCATCTTGTTCATTTTTTCAGGTTCACCCCAATACTTGGTAAATTTTTCTTTCATTTTTTTTGCCATTTCTTTCAAACTAGCATCTTTATTTTCCATCCATTCTTTCAAAATAATATCAAGTTCACAAATTTGAACAAAATACACATTGGAAGTGACATAAAGAGAACCAGAGACCCTCAAAGTAAGAAAATAAAAATCTTCAAGAAATTTTACCATTGTTCTCACATTATCCCAGTCAGCACTTGTGAGATCACCTGCACTAGTTCCATCTTCACATACATAGGTACGAAGATGATGCAACAATCCAGTATCAAAGAAACTATATTTATCAAAGGCAAGCTCAAATTGTTGAGATGTGTCTAACATCATGTATGTAGAGTTCCATCGAGTAGAAACATATAAGCATAATGTTCTCTTGGAAGTTAACTTTTGAGATTCACAACATTCTTTAAACTTTCTAATCCTAGCGAAAGATTGTCTAATGTATCTCACAGCTTGTCTAACTCTCTTGATGGAGACACCAATTTCTTTCAACCCATCTTGTACAATGAGATTAAGTATGTGAGCTATACATCTAACATGCAAGTGTTTATCATTCATTATATTAGTTCCCCAAGTAGTCAATTGTTTAGACACTTCTCTTACTGTGACATCATTGGAACTAGCATTATCTACCGTTATACTAAATACATTTTTCAAACCCCAATCAAGCAAGCAATTATTAATAACTGATGCCATATCATCACCCTTATGACTAGAGATGGGACAAAAGTTTATTATCCTTTTATGCAATTTCCAATATCTGTTAATAAAGTGAGTAGTAAGACACATATAGTTTATTCTTTGTATAGAAGTCCAAGTATTTGTTGTAAGACATAATTTAGGACGTACTTCATTGAAGGACTTCTTCAAACTTTTACTTTGTTCACAATAAAGTTCATAACAATCTCTTGTCAATGTTCTACGAGAAGGAATTTGAAATTGAGGTATTGTGACTCCTATAAACTTCTTAAATCCCTCATTTTCAACAAAACTAAATGGAAGTTCATCCAAAACTATCATTTGAGCTAAAGCGTTCCTACTAAGTGCTTGATCAAATTTCCAAGTGGTAAGCACCCCTTCAGTTGCCCCATTTGAAGTTGGTAGAAAACTTAATTGTGTTTGACTATTTTCCATGCTACGGGGCATTTTGGGACACTTAACGAGATGATTGTTCATTGATGTAGTACCATTACCTTTCGTAGCAGCAGCATAAGTTTTTTGACAGTACTTACATCTTGCTCTTTGAACTCCACTAGGATCATCATACTTCTCAAAATGGTTCCAAACTTCAGATCTAGGTCACATCGCTTTCCTTTTCTTTGGAGCTTCATCAAGATTGTCCGGAATGAAACCTTCGGTGTTGGGTATGCTATCATTTGAACCCTCACTTTCGCAGGCTTCGCTTACCCTACTTCCATTTTCTTCCATCTACAAAAACGAATACAAGCAGAATGATATATTGCAATGAGCTTACTATTCTGCACAAGAATTGAATACTTAAGGCTATAGGGTATTCTGGACAAGAATTGAATACAAGCAGAACAATAGATTTCTTAATATAAGCTAATCTGACCCAGCCAGCCGTAAGCATATTAATGCGGAGTAAAGGTTAATTTTACATTGTATTCTATAATCTAATCATGCACCAATAGATTATGCAGCCAGAATTCATACATCTCATTAAGTAACTTACCAAAGATTAGCCACCAAGGCATAATATATCATAGTCTATGAACATTCAACCAAGGCTTCCAGCAGGTAAAAGATATTTCATTTAATTCCTACTTCCAACTGATTCAAGCAATTTTCTTGAAAAAAAAAAGGATAACACGAAAAGTTCCTTATAACTAAGCTTTCGATGGATATAATGTTATGCTCAAAGAATACTGAAACATGCAGGAATTGAAGAAATGAGAGACGAAGCGGATGAAGGCATGAAGCTTACCAGTTACCGGCCTAAGAGATAAAGCTGCCAATGGCCCCGTTCCAGATGAAGCTTGCCAGTTCCAGTCTTCCAGATGAAGCTTACCAGTTCCAATGGCCGCCGATAGAGAGACTGAGAGCGAGAGGGAGAAGACTCAGAAGAAAAATCCCTATGTTATTCACTTATTTGGATTAATTAAGAATGGAAGAAGAGAGAAAAGCCATAGCCCATAAGGTTAAGGAGAACGAGAGAAGACTCTTATCTTCCTGCCATTTTTTCGATAGGGAGACTCTGAGTCTCTAAGAGCGAGAGGGATACGGAGAGGGAGAAGAGAGAAGACTACTCAGAAGAAAAATCCCTAACCGGCTAACCCCCTTAAGTTATTCACTTATTTTGTTATATGGGCAATTGGGTTTGGGCCTTTGAGGTTTGGGCTGAGTAAGGGGTGGGCCTTAGCCTAAGATTTATAACATAAGTATATATGTATATAGTGTAGTGTATATATAGTTTAAAGAATTCATGTACAAATATTTCGATTTTTCGGTTAACCGAAATAAAAAAATCAATAACCGAAACCGAACCGAAAAACTGAATTTTAAAATTTTAAAAAAAAAATGACCGAAAAAACCGAATAAATGAAACCGAAATAAAAAAAATTTTGGTTCGGCCGGTTTTTTTTGTTCAAACTGAAATATGCCCACCCCTACTCATGGCGTGTATCTAGGGTCGCCCTATGATGGCGTTGTAGGTTGTGTCCTGGTTTATGATATGGAATGTTGTATCTAGTGTGACGCCCCCGGCCAGGACGGGTAGCGTTATTTCTCCTGAGGTTCGCCCAACTGCATTGTTAAATCCTGTCAGTGTTATGCAGCGTGGTACTATCTTGTCATCGAGTCTCATTTGTGCAAGAACTCGGGGGTGGATAATACACGTGTCGCTTCCATCGTCTACCATTATTATTTTTTACATCAGTATCTAAAATTCGTAAGGTAATGACAAGAGCATCAAATTGATGAAAAGTCAAAATGTGGGTATCTGACTTATCGAAAATGGTACTGTCTTCGAGGTCATGATACCGTTCATGGGTGATCAACCACTTCATTTTATGCGTGGTGGTGAAGTTCACGTGATTGATTGCGGCTTCGTCACCTCCGTCGATGATCATTTGGATGGTGCGGGCGGGAAGGGTGGCTTTGGAGGTCCTTGGTGTTCTCGTCCGCAGCCGAAGTTGGCTCTTACTCGGTCGCTCATCAGATCTTTTAGGTGTCCTTGGTTGAGCATGTTCACCACTTCTTGTCGCAAAACTATACAGTCTTCGGTCTTGTGACCTTGCTCCTGGTGGAACTCACAGAGGGCGTTTGACTTTCTGGTTCTTGGGTCGGACTTTATCTTTTGCAACCATTTTACCTTTGGGCCGAGCTTCTCCAGTGCGTACACTATTTGTGAAGGGAAAACACAAAAATTGTGAGTGGATAAGACTGGAGGCATAACTCTTTCGTTTCGTTGATTCCCTGTATTTGGCCTGGACGGCTCTTCTGTATTGCGAGGAGATGGTGGGATATCCGTTCTGACGTATGGTTGGTGCCTGTCTCGATTGGGACGCGGACCTGAGTGATATCTTCGGGCATCAGTGTGGCGGTCTCTCCTCGACTTTGTTTGGACCAACATTAGCCGTTGGGTTGGGCTGTTGAGGTCGTCCTCGTCTACTCTTACTTCAACACAATAAGCGTTGTGGATTTCTTCCCAAGTGGTGGGGGATATTTCATGAGTCTGCTCAACAATTTTCTGGTCGCCCTCGACCCATTCCTGTTCAACCCATTTTGGAAGGCGGGCACTGCCATCCCTTCTGATACATTTGGCAAGCTCATTTTAACTCTGTTGAATCGGGCGAGGAAGTCCCTGAGTCCCTCGGCAGGCGACTGTCTAACGGCGAATATATCATTCACTATGGCCTCCGCCTTCTTAGCCTCAGCGTGGGCGGTTAAGGATTTGTCGTCCATTTCCTCAAACATTGTTATTGACCGTGATGATAACTGTGAATACCATGTTAAGTATACCCTTGTTAGGGTTTTGCCGAACTTCTTCAGCAACACTGACGGTACTTTCTCCCTTGAGAGGTCGTTGCCTTTCACCGCTATGACGTAGTGTACGATATGATCTTCATGGTATGTGATGTCGTCATATATTTTCAAATATGGCGGTATTTTGAAAGTCTTGGGTATGGCATGCGGGGTCGCCTCTTCACTGTACGACTGTTCGATGAACCAGCCGACATCCCATTTTGGTAGGAGTTTCGAGGCGCCCGGTATCTTATCGGCTCATTGTTGGTGCTCCCTCATCTGGTCGCGTTGCGCTTTGTTCTCATTTTCTATTTCTTCCATCTTTTTTAAGATGGCTGCCAGTGCGTCGTTTCTTGCAACAACAGTAGTGTGAGTGTTACCTGTTAGGTGGGGAGCGGGTTGCTCGTTGACTGCCATTGTAATGTTTGTCGGTACGGCATTCTGACTCGCCCCTTGAGTGTGTTTGTTGAGGATGTTGCTTAGCGTATTTGTCAGCCACGTCTCCAGTAGTTTTTCACTGTTGGCGGTGCGTCTTCAGTTGTGGACGTGGAAGCTCCCCTTTCGCGCGAGACGGTTACACTCCCATGAGGGGGAGGTGAGCTGCTTCGCCTGGCGTAACGCTTGGCGTTATGTTTTCCTCGCCTTCTCCATCGATTTCGTTGATGGTGTTCATGAGGTTAGCAGTGACATCTACTATGGCTTTTAGCCTTTCTTCTCCTTTTCCTACCATCGTTAGTTTGTACGAACGAGAAAAAGATGATTATCGTGTGCGTGTTTTTTTTTTATATAGATCTAGCAGAAACTAAAGATTTTGGCTAGACGCTCCGCACGGACGACACTTAATTATTTTACCAAAAAAAGTATTAAAATTTCCTTAAAACAAATTATTAGATAAGATAAGGGGTGAATCCTAGTTAAATTTAATAACTACTAGATCTGGAAAATCGATATGCAAGTAAGGTGGAATTATACCCAGCAATGTTAAATGTAAGCCGATCGTGTACAATGATTATCAATGAATGTTCTAAAAGGTATACTTACTTACCTAAAGTTCACTTTTGGCTTACCAAATAAGTTGACTGAAGGAACTGACCTAAGCATAGCTCTCTCTTGCTGCGATAGAAAGAGAGGGCACAAGAGAAGCAAGATACGATATTCGTTGGAACAAAAGAGAGCAATAAAAAACAACTTAAGTAAAGATCTGATTGATTCCATTCGCCAGTTACTAAGGGAAATGACTCTCGATTGAGAAAAATCTTGCCACCTTTTTTGTATCCATTTCGCGGATTAGGTGATTACCGAGGCGAAAATAGCTCTCTCGGAAGTCAGCTTCCTCGCCATCTTAGTGGGACTAGTCTAAAAAACTTTCACTTACTCGGTTTTTTTGCGGGAAGGACCTTCTAGAATTACGTTTAACGTCCCTTTATGACTTTCCCGGTCGGCGGGCTCTGGGGCATTACTACCACGACTACTATCGACCCGAGCCCAAAGAAGGAAAATTCTAAGGCTATATAGAGCCCTTATCCAAGAAATGAGATATCTTGCTTAGCATACCTCACCAAAGTTTTTCAAATCAATCTCCTCGGTACTTGAACTTGATTTTTTAAAGCCGGGAATTGTCAGGTCATTTGATCTTCTCAGTTCCACTCGGGCATACTATTTCATAGGCTCGACACAGGTTGTGACGTCGGGTCCTCTCTTCTTTTCATGAATCTCAGTTGGAAGCTCCAATTTTCATCAGACATTCAATGAAGTATGAGCTTGTTTCCTACCTAGCGGTACTTCTATGGCTTGCCTAAATAGGTACATGCAATGGCAACAAATGTAATAAAGGAGAATCTATCACCCAAATATTGAATGACTTGGACCAATCTTCTCCCTGCCAGCAACGTGAATAATGAAGAACGTAAATAAACACAAGACCCTTGGATCTTGTGAGTGAAAAGGTTTATAAGAAAAAAGGAATCAGTGGAAAAGACAAGTTTTGTATATATTCTCGGTAATCAACTTTAGAAGTGTGCTCTTATCAGAAGGTTCAAAATCCTTTTTGTTCTTTTTTCCTCCTTATTTACAGGGGACATTCTTTAGAAACCCTAAAAAGTACAACCAAAGAAATATTAAAATGGAATATTCCCTCTCCCTTCCCTAAACTCATCTTAGCGTTGCTTTCTTATCTCCTCTACTCGACCTCGGCGTTAGCTCTCCTGAGGGAGACTTTTCGTCACTAAACCGTGATTGGCTTAGACTTCGATCACGACCAATAAGGCTATTAAGTCCGGTCCAAATTTTGACCAATACATGTACATCCTTAGACCAAAATCTACTGTTACTACATTTAGTCCCAAATAAACTGAATTGCGAAGTTTAAAAACATCTTTTGAAAAGGAAGAACTTAAAAACATCGAACGATCAATGTGAAATTGGGCATGATTTTATAACCTGTACAAAAAATTCTACTAATTACATACTAAGTAAAATGATTTTGATATTTTTTATGTTAAATTGTATAATTATTAAAAATAAGAACATAAGGAAGACTATCTCACATTTTACTATCTCACAAATGCGGTATGTAAATTACCATTCAAAATTTCTTAATGAATTTGAAGAAAATCAAGAGAAAACAGTTGATCATTACCAAATATGTGAAAAACTTGTAGTTATTTAGAAAACTGGTCACTGGAGGGAATTGAAACATAATTCATATGAAAATGAAATTGCAAAGATGTAGGATTCAAAAAACGCTAGAAGGAGGGCTTGAACCTCCGACCTTGTGGTTAACAGCCACACGCTCTAACCAACTGAGCTATTCCAGCTACTTACTCTTCGTGTTTCATGATATATATTTATTATAAAATCGTAGTTTACCCACTACTTTTTCTTCTATCAAGATCGGGATTATGATATTCAAGCTCTGCGCTTTAATAGTTTTAATTATTATTTTCAATACCGAAAAAAATTCTAAGGATCGACTCCATAGTATTTTCCGGTTATTGTATAATTTTCATTTTTATTTTCTTTACCAATGAATAGTATTTACTTTTATCTTAACAATTGGTTATTCTGACTTCAGAAATAGAACTTGATCAGCTACACAAATTGCGATTTGTACTGTTGTGGTATGCTATTTAGTAATGCCACATTTAAGAGCACTAGCCTTATGGTACGCGCTTTGTGCATGTATTTATATTAATTAAATATTTTATTTAAAATTTAGATAATACTTTTGAATAATGTATTTGAGTTATAAAATAAAATCATATTATACAATATAAATTTCAGAAAAATGATAGAATATTGACCCCAATTAGCTAGATTGTCTCATGTAAAATTTATTTATGATGGATAAAAATATTGATCAATACTTCGCGAAAAGCGCCCTTTTAGAGTACGCGCTTTGCGTGTCTACCCATATCTGGCATTCAATTCTTATGTGCTATTTTGAAAGTATTTATTGAACTTGATGTTGAGCTAAAGAGTATCATAATTATGAATATTTTGAGTTAGTTTATATCTAATTATAGTATTTAGTAAAATGTGTATTTACATTTTAGTACATAAATTATTCCTAATGAGAGTTGCACCTAGATCTAAATTATTCCTAATGTAATTATTATTTTAATAAAGCTTACATAACTTAATTATGTGTCCATGGGAACTTTTATACCTTTCTAACCACTCAAATTGATTCTACGGATTCACATCCCTCTTGTTCAGGCTGGACCGACTGGAACTTGCAATAGGATTGAAAGTTGGAACTCTTCCTCGCATGTTAAATGTAATTTGGTCAATACGGAATACTTACTTGAAAATTTAGTTGATTTATATAAAATAACAATATTTATTATTTTGGAGTCCTCAATATTAGAACTTCATACATTCAAATAAGGGGAGCAAAGTTTTAGTTGATTTTAATATCCTAAATATTAGAAAATTAATTAAATTTATTATTTTGTTCCTTCTTGTCTATATTTTTATTAATGTGGTGTTTATATTTTCCTGAGCCGAGGGACTATTGGAAAATAACCTCTCTATCCTCACAAGGTAGGGGTAAGGTCTTCGTACACACTACTCTCCCTAGACCCCACGGTGTGGGATAATATTGGGTATGTTGTTGTTGTTGTATTTTGCCAAGTATAAACTCTATTATTAAGGGATAAAAACGCGAATGACATTTCGCTAAGGGCCTTCGTGCTTTTAATATAGTATAGATCAGATTACTGAAAAATTGTAAAGATGGAAAGCTTTATACATGAGCGGCCCTTCCATAAAGCAAGTAAAGCAACTTGCTTTAGGCCTCATATTTATAGGGGGACCCATTTTTTGTTACACCTAATAGGCTATGTATCAGTTTAAATGTTCTATGAAGTGAAAACGCTTGATTTTTTTCTTTAACAAGTATAGAGAAGAAGGATTTGCAACTGCTATGATTTCTGTCAAGAAAATTGCACTTGAAATGAATATTGAGCCCGAATTTCGTAAGAGACGTATGATATATAGGAAGTAACAATTTGATGAGAATGTTGAGAATAAGGATATGTTTTTCACTTCAATATATATTTGAACAATTCGAAGCATATGAAAATATATTCGGTTTTCTATTTAGAGGTAAAAATTAAGATCCCTAGATGATGAAAATTTGAAAAAATATTTCCTTAATCTTGAATGTTCCTTAAAGCATAATATTCCATTCAATATTGATGGTTTAGATTTATTTTCGGAATTAAAAATATTAAGAAAAATAGTATAATTAGAAGATAACAGTTTAATTGATACACTCGGTCAAATAAAAAATTTGATTCTTTTTCCAATGCATATATTACTTATGGAATAATTGTAATAACTCTTGTTTCCGTGGAAAGAAATATTCAAAATTAAAATTAATAAAATCTCACATAAGATAAACAATGTCTCAATAAAGATTAAATGGATTAACTATATTGTCAATTAAGAAAGACTTATCAGGAGTTATTGATTATAATAAAATTATTAATAACTTTGTAACTAAGAAACATTAGAAAAATAGACTTCAAATAAATAAATATTTTTTTTTAGAAAAATTAAGACCCCTCGTAAAATTTGGTTTTAGGCCACAAAACTCGCCGGGCCATCCCTGACTTTATATAGTCAAGTTTTAGTTCAAACAAAGGAGGATAAGCTCGTTTTGTATCTATAGGAAACCTAAGATTGATTTGTTTAACTTAATGTTAATATATGTTTCTCAAGAAACCGCCAAATCGTAAGAAGTTAAGACTTAGTTTAGGGTTGTTAAATTTAGTCAAACCCAAATTACCTGTCCAAGGTTGGGTTGGTTATTAACCTGGCTATGTATTGAATTCAACTATCTCAACCTATTTAAAGTTTAATTAATTTTTAGTTTAAATTGATCCATGAGTAACTTTGTCAAAATATCTTAGAAATAATTTTTTTTTGTGCTATATGTTATATATGACTATAACAAAAGAAAAAAGTCTTATTTAGGAAATATATACTCCTTCGGGTCCACAATAAGTGATTTTTTCGATGTTATCACACAGATTAAGAAATCTATTTTTTTAACATTAATTAATAATGAAATTGACCATATTAACCTTTATCATCTCTTCACATAAACACTCCTAGCACATACTCCAACACTATTTACTCCAAGGTTAATGTAGGAAAAAATAATTAATTCATTCTTGAAATCTGGAAAATTACTTATTTTGAACCACAAAAAAAATACCAAAAATGACTTATTATGGATGAGAGAGAGTAATTCATAAGAAAACAACACATTACGTAAAGCTTGATAAGAGTTGGGCGAGTTTGATTATACCCAAATTTGAGCATATCTTGACTAAGTTCATCTTAGTCCAAATAAATTTTAAGCGAATTAAATTATTAACTCAATCAATTTTAACCCGTCCAAAATTAACTCAACCCACCCATGTGACACCCATAATTTAGTCGTAGTGCACAAGTTGTAATGCTAATCTTCTTAGAAACTAAGCAGCGAGCAAACGTGTCATCTTAAGAGACCTGCTACTTTATTTTTGTTTTTCTGCTTTTCCTCCCTATGGAATCCACACAATATATTCATGACAGAAGGTCTTTACTATTTCTTCTCAATAATAAAGCTAACAGCGCCCTGCAAGTTGACACACATGCATGAGTTTTTTTACTTATGAACGAACACTTGATTATTCTAACCATATTGATAAGAATTTAAGTTTGATATATATTTTTAGATTACTAATATATTTTAACATGTTATATGAGGTTAGTCACTATTTCTATTGTATAAATTACTAACTAATGCTTATCGTATTATTTTACCACGGACTCATGAACTTAAATTATGTTTTGCACAAGGTGATTAAAGAGGAAGAGGTGATTAGAGTTGATGGATCAATTCCAGTGGCTTGTCACTCAAAATGCTACCAATGCATGCCCATACAAGTATTATCCCCAAGTTTGGAGGTGCCGCTGTGGAAACAAAGTATTCTCACCTTGACCATCATCTATTTTTCTCCTAGCTCAACTCATTAATTATCTTACACTATAAATATTTATTCCTATGTTGAAAAAATTAGTAATAATATTTTTGGATTATATGTGACCATTACGAAGATTTATCATAAATTGATAAGTTTTATGTTGGCTGTCAACCTACCACCACAATCCTCCTCCCTTCTTGGGCTTGGGACCGGCAATAGGAGCAAACACATACCGGCGGAAATATGTTGACAAACTGTTCGATCAATGCATGAATTAAGGCAATTTTTGCTTACACATACTGTATGAGTTTCTTATCAGTTGTCGAATATTTAGTCTAGAAAAGATGTATCAGGATTCTGATATACTGGGGTCTTTTAAATTGTCTAAGACATTTAATTTGTCTCCTTTTGGCGATGAACATGGGAGTCCCATGTTTCACATGACCCAAAAAGTCATATGATTATCTTTATCTGAATGCAGAGTTTAAATTTACTTCGACTTCGATTTATATTCTCCGTAGTAGTTGTAGTAAGGGGAAAAATCAATGATTAAAAGGTAATCAAATGAATAATAATCGCATCAAATTTGAAATTTTAAAAATTAAAGATGTATAAAATAGTATAATTGTGTCAAAATATTATCCCAAAACTATCACCAGATACACGTATAAATCCACATATATGTTTAGAAGTAAGTAGAAAAAACAATCTTCTTCCCTCAAAAATGTATACAGAATCAAATAAGGAGGAGGGG